>BRYA01000351.1:0-96872 GCA_030267965.1 Triparma columacea
CTTTTGAGCTCTTATGTCTACCTATCTGACGTCTAATATGATATTCGAGATTCAGTGCCACAAACGAGGCACATAGCAGGGGTTTATGAGCCAGGGACGTCTCGAGCCTCTATTTTTAGAGGCGTATCCTGCGTCTAATGGGACACACGAACCTATCGAGTGATTAATAATGCGTAGTTATTCTATGTTGGCTCAAAAAGTGGGTGCACTATTTTAGGCCCCGAGGGGGTGTGGGGTGGGTAAAAATTGACGCGCGCGCACGTCAGTTTTTTCCTGTATCTATTTATCTTCATACACATCTACCACACTTACACACATCATTCCACCTTATACCCTCCTCTCTTCTACTCTCTCTCCTTAACATCTCTCACTCCTCTCTAAAACTACACTAACCCTCATTTAATTTATCCTCATACACATCAACTTCACTTACACACATCATTCCACCTTATACCCTTCTCCCTTCTACTCTCACTATTTAACTACTCTCTCTTCTTTACAACCACACTCACACTCCTTTTATTCATCCCCATACACATCTACTTCATTTACAAACATCATTCCACCTTATATCCTCCTCCCTTCTGCTCTCACTATTTAACTCCTCTTTCTTCTCTACAACTATACTCGCCCTTTTTTCTTTTTCTTCATACACCTACTACATATACACACATCATTTCACCTTAATATCCTCCTCTCTTCTACTCACATTCCTTAATTCCTCTCACTCATCTCCACACCCACCCTCATCCTCCTTTAGTTTATCTCCATACACATCCACCACACTTCCATTATACTCACAAACCACTATAACACTACCACAACTCTCCAAATCTTCAAACACATCTACTACACATCCTCAATACCCATAAACCACTTTAACACTCACTTTTCTTTCTTCTCCACTTCCACAATACTCACAAACCACTTTAACACTCCTACAACACATCAACTCCACTTCTCAAATACTCAAAAACACTATAACACTCCCACATACTTAACATACACCTAAAAAACACACACAATAATCATAACTATACCAAATCAAATCAATTTTCCCAACAAATGTTGCTGCCTTATTAGTCATGCCCCATTCTCATCCTCTCGGCACAACACTGCTTATAGCCTTTCCACCTCCTACCCCTATAATATCTCAACCATCAGCGCCTCCAACACTTGCTCTCCTAACACTTGCTCTAAAAGCACCTGCTAGACCACCCTCAGCTTCAGCATCAACACTTGCTCTCCTCACACTCTCTCTTCTTCTAGCATCTCCATCTGATGGAATAAAATCTACAGGCACTGTAGCCTTCGTCAAATCATTAAACCAGTCTGGTTTATCCTCCTCCCATTTAGCCCAGTTTGACTCAACCCACTTTCTTACTTCTTCTTCAATTGAGTCCCAATGGTGCCTTGATGTTGTGAAGACTACAAACTTTATTTCATCACTTTCTCCGTCAAGGAAATATGCCATTGAATAATCCTTCCCGCTTTGTATACTCCAGAAGGTGTGCCAGTACTTCCTCTCAATGGTCAAAAAGAAGACAGCAAAACACAGGGTAGTTGTCAGTATGGAATAATTCACAATTGTTGATGCAATATCAATTGCTCTCTCATCGACATAAAGTGAAGCTATATATACTGACACTGGGAGGCTTCCCATTGTCAACACAAGACTGAACAACCAAAAGGCTCCTCCAACTTCATTAGGATGCCTATACTGCGCAATGGAGGTAAAGTCTGTAATGATCTTTATTATTGTTCTGCATAAAATACTACTCAAAATCTCTAGGTTGCCCCCTAATGGCATCCAATACCAAAAGTCTCCCCAAAATATTTTAGCTAACAAGTACAGACCAAGGTCTGCTCCCATGTAGAGAAAGACCCAACTACCTCCCATCAACCCAAGAAGAACTATTGTTGTACACCTTATTAGAAGCATCCCTGCTGACAACAACAACATGGAAACAAACACTACTGTTCTCTTGCTTGCTTCAGCAGGTATATATCCATAGAAGTCTGATGTTACTTCTCTCTTACCAGGGTCTGTGTCCCAGTCATAACTAATTGTTGCAGAGGCAAAACCTGTTGTAATTGCTGACACTGCAACTGACAGCCATGCTGAAGTTCCAACATCTTTGTCACTTGTTGTTATAGCCATAAGTTGGATGATCACTCCAGGGATTGCCTCAGCAAACATTTCAACTTCCTTTGTCACTGTCATCTCATGCATTGGGTCAACTGCAGTCCCAACCTCTTGCTTTACTCCAGTTGCTACCCTGTAAGCATCGACAGCAGGTTTAAATCCAATTATAAGTGGAAACCATTCCCTTAACACCCTTTTCATCCCCAAATTTCTATTTTGCAACCAAACACCAAGCATCTGAAGCCCAATTGACGCTACCAAACTTGCCAAAGATGCTTTGAAGTATCCATACTTCTTATCACTCCAAAACATGTATGTCACATACACATCAGTCACTAAATCCGTCATACTAGTGATTGCACCAACAGTCACTCTTGCCTTTAACCCCCAAGGCACTTCCTCCAAAAGCCTGTAGCTAATTGTCTCAAGCATATATCTAAACCATTCATATTCCTCATCAAGCTCCTGTAGTGCAGGGAAATTTAATATGAAGGCATCTACAGCAGCAACTGGCTGAGTATTGATTGCCAAACTCCTAGCTAGAGACTCTCCAATCTCCGTTCCTTCCTTCTCTCCCAGCTCTACAGCCTTACCCTCTACCTTTCTAAGCCCAAGCATCTTGTTCTTGACAACAGCGCCAAGCATTGGTATTAAAAACACGTACTTCTCTGCAGCCTGTCTCGGAACATAGTTTGACCCTATAAATAACCTCACTGCCTCCTCCTTTGTCATTCCCTTCTTCCTGAAACCTATTGCAACCAACAGTTGCTCTCCCAACAACTGTCCTAATTGTTTAGGATCCAAACCTTCATAGTCATTTGTAGTATCATTCACAGCATGTGAAGCAATCAGTGCACCTCCATTGTCCATGCCAATACTTGCTCTCCTAATACTTGCTCTCAAAACCCCTGCTAGACCAACCTCAGCTTCAGCATCAACACTTGCCCTCCTAACACTCTCTCTTCTTCTAGCATTTCCATCTGATGGAATAAAGTCTACAGGCACTTTTGCCTTCATCACATCAGTAAACCAATCTGGCTGCTCCTCTTCCCATTTAGCCCAGTTTAAACCAACCCATTTCTTAACTTCTCCTTCAATTGAGACCCACTGATGCCTTGAATTTTCTAAAACCTTAAACTTTAATTCATCGCTTTCTCCTTCAAGGAATTGTGCCATACTATATTCCTTGCCTTTCTGTGTGCTCCAAAAAGTGTGCAAGTACTTCCTCTCAATGTTCAAAAAGAAAACAGCAAAGCATAGAGTAGTAATTAGTATGAAATACTTCACAATTGATGATGCAATATCAATTGCTCTCTCATCAACATAAGGTGAAGCTAAATAAATGGACACTGGTAGGCTGCCCATTGTCAACAGAAAACCAAACAGCCAATAGGCTCCTCCTACTTCATTAGGATGTCTGAAGTGAACCATTGAAGTGAAGTCTACAATGATCTTCATCAACACTCTGGCTAAAATACTAACCACAATCTCAGCCTTACCTCCAACTGGGATCCAGTACCAAAAGTCTCCCCTCACCATCTTAATCAACAAGTACAGGCCAAGGTCAGTGCCAATGTAGAGAAAGGCCCAACTACCTCCCATCAACCCAAGAAGAACTATTGTTGTACACCTTATTAGAAGCATCCCTGCTGACAAGAGCAACATAGACAAAAACACTACTGCTCTCTTGCTCGCTTTTGCAGGTATATACCCATAGAAGGCCGGCATTTCTTCTCTCCAACCAGGGTCTGTGTCCCAGTCATAACTTATTGTTGCAGAAGCAAAGCCTGTTGTAATTGCTGACACTGCAACTGAAAGCCATGCTGAGGTTCCAACATCTTTGTCACTGGTCGCTATAGCCATAAGTTGGATGATGACTCCAGGAATTGCCTCAGCAAACATCTCAACCACTTTCATGAATGTCATCTCATACATTGCGTCAAATGCAGTCCCAACCTCTTGCTTTGCTCCAGTTGCTACCCTGTAAGCATCAACTGCAGGCTTGTACCCAAGCAAGATTGGAATCCACTCCCGCAACACCCTCTTCATCCCCAACTTCTTATTAATTATCCAAACACCAAACATCTGAAGCCCAATTGACACTACCAAACTTGCCAAAGAAGCTTTGAAGTACCCATACTTCTTATCTTTCCTAAACATGTATGTCACATACACATCAGTCAGCAAATCAGTCATGCTTGTGAAAGCTCCCACTGTCACCCTCATCTTGACACCCCAAGGGACTTCCTCCATCAGCTTGAAGCCAATCGTCTCGAGCATAGGTCGGAACCAGCCGTACTCTTCGTCGAGCTCCTCCAGAGCAGGGAACTGGTGCATCCACTCATCGATAGCGGATTGCACCTGCGTAGTTGTTGCCAATGTGGATGCTAGGCTTTCGCCGATCTCCTTCCCGTCCTTCTTATCCAGGTCCTTGGCTGCACTTTCCATCTTCCTCATCTTGTGCAGCTTGTTCTCAATGACGGCAGCCAGCATCGCCTCGACAAATGTGTACTTCTCTACAGCCTGCCTAAGAACATAGTTTGACCAAATAAATGACCTGACAGCTTCCTCCTTTGTCATTCCCTTCTTTCTAAAACTCAATGCAACCAACAGTTGCTCACCCAACAACTGTCCTAATTGTTTAGGATCCAAACCTTCATAGTCATTTGTAGTATCATTCACAGCATGTGAAGCAATTAGTGCACCTCCATTGTCCATGCCAACACTTGCTCTCCTAATACTTGCTCTCAAAACCCCTGCTAGACCAACCTCAGCTTCAGCATCAACACTTGCCCTCCTCACACTCTCTCTCCTTCTAGCATCTCCATCTGATGGAATGAAATCTACAGGAACCGAAGCTTTTATTACATCAGTAAACCACTCTGGCTTCTCCTCTTCCCATTTAGCCCAGTTTGACACAATCCACCTCTTAATTTCTCCTTCAATTGAGACCCAGTGATGCCTCGAATTTCTAAAGACCGCAAACTTCACTGCATCACTTTTTCCTTCAAGGAAAAATGCCATTGACATATCCTTTGATTTCTGTGTACTCCAGAAGGTATGTCTGTACTTCCTCTCAATGTTGAAAAAGAATATTACCAAGCATAGGCCACTACTTGGTATGACATTCTTCATCATTTTCCATGCAATATCAATTATCTTCTCATCAATATGAGGAGTAGCTATATTTATTGATACTGGTAGGCTCCCCATTGTCAATAGAAGACCAAACAACCAATATGCCCCCCCAACTTCGTTTGGATGTCTAAATTGCATAATTGAGGTGAAGTCTACAATGATCTTTACAATCACTCTGCCAAAAATGCTACTCACAATCTCTATGTTTCCTCCAAAAGGTATATAAAACCAAAAATCCCCTCTCAATGTCTTAACCAACAAGTACAGGCCAAGGTCGACTCCAATGTAAAGAAAAGCCCAACTACCTCCCATCAACCCAAGAAGAACTATTGTTGTACACCTTATTAGAAGCATCCCTGCTGACAAGAGCAACATAGACACAAATACTACTGTTCTCTTGCTTGCTTTTGCAGGTATATACCCATAGAAGTCAGGTGTCTGTTCTCTCTTAGCAGGGTCTGTGTCCCAGTCATAACTAATTGTTGCAGAGGCAAAGCCTGTGGTGAATGCTGACACTGCAACTGAAAGCCATGCTGAAGTTCCAATATCTTCTTTGTCACTTGTTGCTATAGCCATAAGTTGGATGATGACTCCAGGAATTGCCTCAGCAAACATCTCAAACACCTTCATTATTGTCATCTCCCTCATTGGGTCAATTGCAGTCCCAACCTCTTGCTTTGCTCCAGTTGCCACTCTGTAAGCATCAACTGCAGGCTTGTACCCAAGTAAGATTGGAATCCACTCCCGTACCACCCTCTTCATCCCTAACTTCCTATTCTGCCCCCAAACAGTAAACATCTGAAACCCAATTGACGCTACCAAACTAGCCAAAGATGCCTTGAAGTACCCATACTTCTTATCACTCCAAAACATGTACGTCACATACACATCAGTCAGCAAATCAGTCATGCTTGTGACAGCACCAATGGTGACCCTTGCCTTCAAGCCAATCTTTGAGTTCTGAAATAGATTCACAGCAATTGTCTCAATCAATGGCCTAAACCATTTGTATTCTCTCATTACTTCTTGTACTTCAGTAAATTGATGGGCCCACTCATCTACAGCATGAGCAGCAGTCGCTGTGGTCAACATGACTGCTGTCATTGCACTCCCAATCTCCCACCCCCTGGCTTCCTCCTCACTATTGTCTTCTCCCTCATTTGCAGCTCTCCTTTTAAATTTGTTCATAACTACAGCAAACAGCATAGTTCTCATGAAATCATGCTGCTCTGTAATCTCTCTCAGTGCCCTATTGGCGGCAATAAATTCTTTTACGACCTCTACTTTACTGTCCCAAACAATCCTTTTCTTCACTCTCTCCATCAGCTGCTCTCCAAACCTCCTCCCATCCTGTTCCCCTGCTTCAGTGCTCTTGAGCTGATTATCAAAGTAGTAAGCAGCGTCAGATGCTATGCCCAGTTGCTTGATTACACTCTGTTTGTTAGCAGCCTTTTCTAAACCCTTATGTCTAGTCACCAATACAACATCTGTCTTCACCTGATCTGCCTGGCAAAACTTAGCGACAGTGAAATTTCCTCCTTGGTGAACAATGATGACGAGTGTCTTGTTATTAACGCTGTGAACCTCAAGCTGGGATTCAAATTCACTTTCAAGGCCCCAGAAGAATGCTGCAACTTCCTTATGGGATGCTCTCACAGAAATTGAAGTCTTCCCCCATCCCATTCCCTTCTCTACCTTTATCAATGTCTGCCCAGTCAACCCACTACTGATCTCTTGAGCTCCCACAATCTCGTCAAAGTGACTTTCAATCCCTGGTGCCCCCTCAATTGCAATCTCCTCAAACATTGCAATGATCTGCTGTCTCTTGAGGGTGTCAATCTCTTTGCTCTTGTCAAATTTTCTTCTCATATTTGAGACAGTTGCAAGAAACCTTGATGCAAGCTTGTTTACAATGGAAGAGAAGAAAACACCACCAAGGTCAACCTTTGTTGCAAAAGTCACTGATGTTTGTGGCACACCTCCAATAATCTCAAGTGGCTCAAACATCCATACTGCGTGTACCTTCATTAAAACATTCCCAGCCTTCACTGGAAAGTCTTCATGAGATTCCTCTATATCTGCATAATTAATGATGACTTTGCCGTCCTGTTGCTTGAACCAGGTAACTTTACTCCTTCCATCACGAAGGGTGAATCCAGGGATGCCAAGGTCCCTTGTTGTTATGTAGTAGAGAGTGTGGGGATTAATAGTTACTACCTTC
This sequence comes from Triparma columacea, assembly GCA_030267965.1. Lineage (NCBI taxonomy): Eukaryota > Bolidophyceae > Parmales > Triparmaceae > Triparma > Triparma columacea. The sequence goes on from BRYA01000351.1 coordinate 7,506, forward strand.
ATAGTAGTTATCCCATTCATTTTAGCTTTTTTCATTTCGTTTCTACTGTTTAGAATGGTGATCTCATAGGCAGCGCACTCCTCCACACTAGCATCAACTACAGTAGTGGCAACACCAGTCCCACTGCTTGCCCCGTCAACATGAACTAGCTTCATCTTGACACTCTCATCAGGACTCTTCAAATCATGGAAATTCTTCCCCTCCTTGCACTTCTCATAGAATTCCTTCCCCTTCCTAATCGCCATTTCCTCCTCCTTGGTATAATCTTGAGGTTCGTTCTTAATAACATTTGCAAGGTATTCCATAACAGCCCTGTCAATCTTGTCATCACTCTTGTGAAACTTCTTCCGCAATTCAATCATGTTGCTTGCATACCTGGTTGACAAGCGATTCATGATGAAACTTGGCACAGAACCCTTGATGTCCACCTTTGAAGCAAATGTGACTCTAGTCTGGGGAACACCACCGGTGACTGTGAGTGCTTCAAACAGCCAGGTAGTTTTTGCAGATGCATACACAGTCCCTGATCCAGCAGCACCAATTCCTGGGTTTACACGAGAGATTCCTGACCTTATGCGTTCAATTCCGGTGTTTGCATGAGCTATTCCCGATTTTGCTTGTTTAATACCTGCACTCAATGGGAAGTCTTTGTTTAGCATGTCGGTGTCTTTGTACACTGTCCAGCATTTTTTACCTCCCTCCTCTGTCTGCCAGCATACAATTTGCCTCCACTCCCTATCAGAAAGCCCTCGCACTCCAAGACTCCTCCTGTTTAAATAAAGCTGTGAGTGGCCATTCATTTTCTTTGTTTCGATCGCCTTGTACTTCTTCCCAAGTTTGGCCTGTCTCTGCCTTGAATCCTTGATGAACTCGTATGCCACACACTCTGCAAGTGAAGCATCGATAACAGCCTCGCACATGCCTATCACAAGGCTTTCACTCTCAAGGTGCACAGCTTTCATCTTCACCCTGGGATCTGGACTCTTCAAATTCTTGAATTTCTTACTTGTCTTGCAACCCATGTAGAACTTCTTGCCGTCGCTAATTAGCGCATCTTCCTCGTCAGTGTAATCCTGGGGCTCCTTATTGATGATATCCACTGTCTGCAGCAGCTTAAAGCCGTCAATATCTCTGCTCTTGTCAAACTTCTTCCTCAAGTCTGAGACTTGTGCAAGAAACCTTGGTGCAATCTTGTTCACGATGGAAGAGAAAATGACACCGCCAAGATCTACCTTTGTTGTGAAAGTCACTGATGTTTGTGGCACATCTCCAATAGATTGAAGGGGCTCAAATATCCATACTGAATGTCCCTTCATTAATATATTCCTAGCCTTCACTGGAAACTCTTCCTCGAGATCCTCAGTGTCTGTAAAATAAATAATGGCTTTGCCGTCATGTTGCTTGAACCACGTAACTTTACTCCTACTATCACGAGAAGCAAAGCCAGGGATGCCAAGGTCCCTTGTTGTTATGTAGTAGAGAGTGTGGGGATTGACGTTTACTACCTTCATAGTAGTTATCCCATTCATTTTGGCTTTTTTCATTTCGTCTCTGCTGTTTAGACCGATTATTTCATTTGCTGCACACTCCTCCACACTCGCATCAACCACAGTAGTAGCAACTCCAGTGCAAAGACTTGCCCCATCAACATGAACTAGCTTCATCTTGACACTCTCATCAGGGCTCTTCAGCTCATCAAATTTCCTCCCTTCCTTGCACTTCTCGTAGAACTCCTTCCCCTTCCTGATTGCCTGCTTCTCCTCCTCGGTGTAGTCTTGTGGCTCGTTCCTAATTATGTTGGTAAGCGCCTCTAGCGCAGCTCGGTCAATCTCCTCGTCAGTCTGGGTGGCTCCGCCCATGCTTACGAGGGACGCTTCGCTTTCCTCGGCTTTTTCCTCCACGGAATTTTCGTTGCCACCAAGGCCGTCAGGAGGGTCGTCGACGCGAAAAACCTTTCCATTCTCCATATTATTGTAATTGATCAACTCAATAACATCGTCAGGAGCACCAACAATCTCCTCATTTACTTCGCTCTCGACGTCAACATTATCTTCTAGGTCAGTGGGGCCCCTCTCGTCGTCGTTTACGTCGATGACTTGCTCGTCCTCCTGCTTGGGGCTAACTCTCATGCTGAAGAGGGGGGGGAAGGCAGAAAGGTGGAAGGGTAGTTTGGGGATAAGTGAGGTGTTTTTGGAAACGGTATCGGTCGCGGCGAGATGATGAGGGGCAATAACAGTTGTCGCTAGCTAATATACGGCGATTGACTCCAGTGCAGTCAACCAACCCCACTGTCCTAGTCGAGGCACCAAGGTGGATTTGAGCTGAGCTAAAACATATAATCGTTGCGGTCGTTTCTTCCTCAATTTACGTCTCATACCCCCCGAGCTTGGGTCTCCATGCACATTCTCACCTTCAACGAAGCTTTTACAGTGGCTAATTCTTGGGGTTTACTTTGGCTGAGGACGGGAAGGGGAAAGGGAGGGGGGTGGTGAGGGATAAAGGGTGATAATATTCGTCAAAGGACCTCTGTAAGTCCGGGAGTATGGTACAGTAAGCCCGGGAGTGTAGCTAAAATCCTGTCGGGAATCGTATGAAGGATGAATAATCCATGGATTCGGAATTTACTGGTTTCGGGGGAGCCTTCTGATATTTCTAATCACGGCCGAATTTGTGTTTCTTATGCATCAAACGCGCCACCTAATAGACAGCGGTCACTCCCCGTACGTCCTCACCTCTAAGTTTTCGCTATTCTTGGTTTTTGTCCAAAACTAAAAATGTGGTTCAAAGCAGGTTGCATTTGCTAGACTCCCAGGGCCGTTCCGGTGCCCTCCCTCATTCACATTCGGTCGCCAAAGCGCTGAAAACGCCATAAATAGCCAGTGGTCTTTCTTTTCCCTACGACCCTCAATCCTCAGCTTATCAGCCGTCAAGGATCGCTTCTTCCAAAGGAAGGGGGAGGAGTGAACAGGATAAAATTGTCAAATCCTCCGTGTCCCTCTCGCGGTCCTCGTGCCCTTTATTGCTCTCTCGTAATATTAAGTCTTACGGTAATAAATAATAATTTCAATTCCAAACCCAACTCAACTCCCTAAATCACCCTCCCCCCCCCTTCCCTTATCCCCTCCCCCCCCCCCCCCCTGTTCTTAGAGAAAGTCCCTAACCTTCGCTTTAACCCTAACAGCCTGCGTGAACCCCTTCTGATGCCTAAACCTAACCACCTCCTCCATCCTCCTCCCGCTCCCTGAATTACACTTTTTAGATTTAGCCTTCGTACTCATACCAGCTGTGAATCCCACGGCTTTCTGACGACGTGCTTTCTGTGCGTTCTTTGCCGTGGTAGCGTTCTTCGTTAGGAAGTTCGTCTGGTTAGGTGGGGGGCTTACTACGCTGACCTTAGCTTCGGAGGAGGATAGGGCCAATTTTTTACCCGGGGTAGTTGTCGACCTGACAGTTTCGGACGGCGATGGCGACGGCGACGTTTGCCCGACTGAGGAGTCTCCCGATCCGACCCCCTCCTCTGATTTCCTTTTCCTCGGGTTGGTCGTCGTAGTTTTTCCTTCCCCCTCTTCCCCTTCCATCTTCCTAGTAATCCCCCCCCCCTCATCCTCCTCCCCCATCCTCTCTTCCCCCTCCCTTCCCTTTTCCCTTTCCTTCATATCCCTCCACCCAACTTCCGTCTTCATAAGTTCCTTAACACCATCCGGCACATCCCTCCTCCTCCCCCCCTCCCCGTACTCGCATAGTCTCTCAATCTGAGGTTGTAAAACCATATCACCTTCCCTCTCCCCCTCCCTCTCCCTCCTATACGTAAGTCCGAGACCTCTTAGAATAGTAACCCTCCTTTCAAACCCAGCCCTCTCCCCTGAACTAAACATTGCAGTACCACTAACCGCTCGAGTTAACGCGTTCAAACCACCCCCGGAACTAAGGTTAGCAACAGCTGCAGGTACGATATCCGTAGCCATAACTTCCTTGCTATTCCTTAGCCCTGGTTTAACCCCGTCCCTCATCATTTCAAGTGCGCCCCTGTTTCTTTCCCTCGCTGATTTCCTCTCCCAGCTGGTGGTGTCAGTGTAATTACGGAGGTCGGTGGAGGTGCGGGTTGAGGAGGAACAGAGGGAGGATATTGCGGCACCGGCGAGACGGACGACGCGGGAGTTACATGCAGCCATCGAGAGGATCTCCCTACAAGTTTACGGTGAAAGGGGTGGGGGGGGGGGGGTTAGGGAGGGAATAAACTCACGTGCGGGACTTCGTTTTTCGAAGCCCACCCCCGTCGTTGTCATATCTCAGTGTTTTATAATTTTTCATTGTTGTTCGTCCTTCAATTCTCACCTGCTAGCTGCAGTTTTCTGGAAGTTCGGGTCTAAATACTTGGCTCCCTTAATCGCGTCGAACAGTAATCCCAGCACCCTCCCATCATCGTTGAACCCTTCCATCGCCTCCATAACCTTCCCCGCCCTATCCTTCTCATCCTCCCTCCCCTTCTTCCCCTTCTTCTTCTTCAAAGGCCCCTCGCTAAAGTCATCCTTCCCGAATACGCTCTTAACAACGCTCGCTCTATCGTTCCGAGCATCCTTACTCCCCCCTCCCCCCACAGCGCTCTCCAACCCTTCCTCGATATCCGCGGTTTTCCCCCCCTCTGGTAATTTAGCCCTCGCCTTCGCAGCGACGAACTGTAGCGTATGTAAGCAGGATCGAACGTCCCCACCACTAGCGACCGCTAAACCGCTCAGGGATTGAGGGGGGCATACCAAGTGTTCCAGCCCGCATATGTTCTTGAGTCTGTTCAGCAGTTTTCCCTGTCTCGGGGGTTGCAGGTCGAATACCCTGGCGTACGGTAGGAGTGGTTTAAGCGCGGGACTGTACCTGTGGTTGCTAATGAAGATAAGCGGCCTTCTTAAGTACGCACCCTTGTCCCCTTGGTTTCCCTTGATTATTCCAACCAGCTGTTGTACGGCCTGCTTACCGTCTGCACCGTCGACCTCATCCAGTACGATGAGGTTAGGTTTCTGTCCCCCCGGTTCCCACCCGAGGGTCTGGGATTCCATGGTTCTCTCTACCCTTTCCTTCAGCGCTCCCCCCGTCCTTTCGTCTGATGCGTTGACCTCGATGGCTCTGTACCCCGCGAGGTGAGCCACGACGTGAGCGAGGGTGCTCTTGCCTACCCCGGGGGGTCCGCAGAGGAGGATTACACGAGAGTGGGGAGGGGGTCTGTTGTCCGTGAGGTTGTGAGGACCGCCTCCTACGCCCTTGCTCCCCCCGTTGCTCTTCCCGTTAGGGTTACCGTTAGGTCCGCCGTTAGGTCCGCCGTTAGTGTTACCGTTAGTGTTCCCAGGCCTCTTGGGTGGATCCCTGTTGAAGACGTGCTTGTCCCAGCTTCGGACGCACCTCAGGACCTCCCTGTTCGTCTTCTCGTCGCTCAGGAGCTCGGGGAACGTGGAGGGGGAGTACTGGGGACGAGTTGGGGTAGAGGGAGGGGGAGGGGGGGGGGAGGGGGGTGGGGGGGGGCGTTTTTGTGAAGTGAGTTTAGAGATTTTATCTTGTTTCCGTATTGCGTCCGATGTGTTCCGCGGGGGTTAACCCTCTTGTTCTCCATCTCCCCCTTATCACGTATTTGAAAACCGCCCCCTCCCCTTCTCACCTTGTCCACCCATAGTTGTGACTCTGACTGCTTCTTAACCTTGTTGTTAGCCTTGTTGTTGTTACTCTTCTCCCCCCTCATCGCTCTTGCCCTGACCATTTTCTCGGCCTTGATATCGAGTTCCTCCATCGGTACGCTCAGTAGTCCTAGTCCCTTCTTCCCCGTCTTGGAAGAGTAAGGCTTGGGGGAGAGGAGGGAGGGAGAGGAGAGGAATTTCTTCGAGGACTTTATGGGGATGTGACGGACGTCACCGTTACCGAGGGTTACGCTTACGCTAGAGACACCGACGACGGGGGTGGAGGTTATCCTGGGGGTGGGGGGTGGGGGGGAGGACAGAGGGTGAGGTTGTGGGGTTAGGAAGGGGGGGTGTTTGGCGAGAACCTCGTTGTATATTTGTCCTTCCTTCCTTCCTTCCTTCCCCCGCCGTTCAATGTCTCACCTATCCCCCATTCCCCTTCCCTTCCTTCTTTTCCTTTCCCCCCCCAATCCGTCAACCCCCGGTGCGATAAGTTTAGGGTTGATTTTATTAACATCTTCCCCTCCACCCTCCCTTTTCCTGCGCTCCTCGGCGAGGCGCTTCTTGAGAAGGAGCTTGGCGTGATCATCGGAGGAGGCACCGGTGTTTGATAAGGTCTTGTAAACCCTGTAAGACTCTGAAGCGGAGGACTGGTATCGGGAGAAGGAGTAGAGGGATAGGTCTGAGCTTTTCGGGGCAATATTGATGTGGTAGGGGAGAGGGGTAGAGGTAGTTGTAGACGAGGTTACCTTTGATCCTCCAGCCATGTCATCTTCCTGTATTTGGTCAGTATTCGGTTGGGAGGGAAAAGCAACCTTGGTGATTTCCTCCTCTCTAACCACTGCTTTCTCCGTTGGTCTGTTTGTGGAGACCATGTTTACTTCCTGATCTTGTATCATCTCTTGAAGCATATCATAGTCTTCTTCAGGAGCCATCATTTCAGACTCATCAAAATCATCGATGTCCCAGGAGGGACCATCATCTGGGATGTCCATTGCCTTAAGCTGGTGTGTTGTGTGTTTGGTAGGGTGTTTGGTGGTATGTTTGATGGTATGTGTGGTTTAGTTGATCTAATAAGGGTTAATTAGGGATATTAGAGGGCTATTGGTGTGGCAGATTGAGATTTGAGCTTGGAGGGAGAGGAAAGGGCGGAAGGAGTTTCTGCCTTTTCTCTTTCATTTTTCTCCTGTTTCCTCCTTTTTCCTCAATTTGTCTCAAAATAGTTCTATTCCTTTGTATTTAGTTGTTGTTGTCTTATAGCATGTTTTCTATATCGTTATTGTACTCAATAATGATATATATAGTGTTATATAGTATAATAAGTCTGATTAAAAGTGAAGTGATGTTCGGAGCTGAGGCTAAACAATGGCACAATAATCCACAGGGCGCAATCAGTCACGACAGCCGCACCGAGCCCAAGCACTCGGCCATCTCGAGGCAGGTGCTTCCGAGGACTTCAACAAGCGGAGAAGGTGAGATAAGCGTAACTTGAGGACGATGACCTCGAGGATGGGGCGATGACCTCGAGGATGGGGGGTGGGGTGGGCGAGAGGTTGGGGGGGGGGATGGGTCTGGGCGAGATGTAGAGAGGGACGACTCGAAGTTGGACAAAAACAAATGGGGTGGGAGGGTGAGAGATTGGGGGGGGGGGCTGGGCGAGAGGTTGGGGGGGGGAGTCTGGGCGAGGGGTGGGGGGGGGAGTCTTGGCGAGAGGCGGAGGGGGACGACGACTTGAAGTGGGACAAAATTTCAGAGCCGACCCAGCCCGCAAAAACATATCTCCATCAATTGTTAACTCACTCAGCACTTCCTAACGCAGGGCATACCTCTAGTCACACCAGATCGGCGGGAGATGGGGAGGGAGGGGATCTCTTCCATTCGGGGAAAGTCTCTGTCGAATTCCCTGACGGCAATGTCAATTTTGACAAACCCCCTCCCACCACCGAGCTGACATTTCACCCAAGTTCAGACACTCCATCACAATCAACTCATTATACACCTTATAAGGGATATAGGAAGTATAGTAAGAGATATGAGGGATATAAGGGTTTAAATACGATCAGTCATCTTCATACACGTTCATCAGCTATGGATAATTATGAGGATTGTAACAATGATTGTAATGACATTTATAAACATTGTTATATATGGAATATTAGAGGAGGAGGAGAAGGAGAAAAAGGAGTAGGAGGAGGCGAGGGAGGAGGAAAAGAAGAAGAAGAAGAAAAAGAAAAAGAAGGAGAAAACAAAGGAAAAGAAGGAGGGAAATATCAACAAAAGGAACAACACATGGTGGAGAAAGAGGAGCAGAAAGAGGAAAAGGAGGAAAAGGAGGTGGAGGAGAAGGAAGACAACAGGAACAAGGAGGAGAAGGAATCGAACAAAAACAAGGAGGAGTTAGTCAACAGTGATCCATCCTCCTCTTCCACCAGCTCCTCCTCCTCCTCCTCCTCAGTCCCCTCCCCATCCCCTCTCTTCATAACCGCCATGTCCACAGCCACATCCCACAGATCCTCCGGCAAACTTCTCCACGACACCAACGACTACACAGAAGCGGCAAAGGAGTTCAACCTAGCAGCAGAAACCGCTCAGAAAGCACTACTTATACACTCGTCAACACAAACCACCCTCACAAACTCGTCTCCACAGACGATGAGTTTAGATGAGGTGAAAGCGTTAGTAGGGGAGTACACGACTGCCAAGCTACACGGTAGTTTGTGCGCTTTGAAATTAGGGGAATATAAGGAAGCTCTTGAACTCGCTAGAGAAGCTTCTATTAAGGAGAGTGAACCTTCATCATCATCATCATCGTCTGATTCCGATTCTGATGTTAACGAATATACCACATCGTCCTCTACCCACCCTTTAAGTGAATACGTGAATTTAGTCCCTGTAAAATCGCTAGCCCGTTCCCACTTCCGTGCCGCCCGAGCTTCCCAATTACTAGGTCAAACAGAATCCTCAAAAGAGGACGCTAGAATCGCGGCGTTCTTAGGGGACGATAAAGGCGCCGCGTTATACGGGAGAATTATAAGAGATGAAGGTGGGATGGATAACGAAATGGGACAGACGGGGTTTAGGGGGATTGTTGAGGAAATTGGGAACCAGGATTTTGGGACAGACGACCTAGGAGGGCTATCAGCACTAACGGGGTTAGGGGGTTTAGGGGGGATGAAAGGTATCGGGGGAGGTAAGAGAGATGAAGGGGGAACAACAAAAGGGGGGGGAGGAATGAAAGTTACTGGGTGTACAACAAACGGAAAGTGTGGGAAAGGGGGTTTGAAGGGGGGGGGGGAGGGGGTTGTGGGTTTGTTATATGAACGTTACGAGAAACAACAACAAAGAACTAACCAAAAAACACACGCACACCTACCCCCCCCCCCCCCCAACGCTCGCAGGTAACTCTCCAGATGGTAGTATAGATCTGTTAAAATCCTTCCTCACAAACGCCCTGTCCTCCTTATCAAATCCCTCAACCCGTACCTCAATCGCTTCATTCTGTCAATCCGCCTCCCCCGGTACAGTACTCGGTCTCGCAGCCATGGCTGGCGCAGACGTTGGGAAAGATAGAGCAGATTCTATATCAAGAATAGCTAAAAGTATCACGGAAGATAGGTTAGAGAAAGCTGTTATATGGACGGGGAGGATTAGGAAGGTTTTTAAGGTTATTAAGAGGGTGGGGAGAATGGTTAAGAATGTTAAATGGGCTGCGGTTTGGATACTTTTATGGATGTTCGCAAGAAGGGGGGGGATATTTTAAACGGGAAAGTAAGGAAGGGGGGACGAAGGGAGAGGGGGGGGGGAGAGAGAGGAGAGGGGGGGAGGGAGGGCTTAACTAGATTGATTCCGTCGTCTAAAATCACCAAAATAAGAACATTCACAAAACTTACTTCAATCGCTCTCTTGGGCTCTCGCGAGGGGGGAGCAAATAAATACAATGAAGCTCCTTTTCGCAGGCCTTCTATCAGCTCTTTCAGCCTCGGCCGTCTCGGCTTCGGCCTGCTCGCGCGTTATGGACGAAATGGTCGACGACTTCGTGAAGGTAAGATGAAAACACACACACCTCACCGACTGCCTCACAGTGACAAGCCTCTGAAATACTACCCCTCGTCACTTGGACCAATCTAATCTTACTCCCCCCCCTTCCCCCCCTCCCCCTCCCATGACCGTCAGGATAATTTTGATGTGAAGCTAATGGAGGGCACATTTTACGAGCTCGCTTACCACGACTACACCCAGCCCCGCAACCTCTGCGGTTGCGAGCGTTCCGTCAAAACCGTACACACCGATACCGAGCCTCCCTCAATCGACGATCTCTTCACCCTAAAGTGCCCCGCCGGTTCCAAAGGGAAGGACCAGATAACCCACTTGAAGTTCAACGCAACGTCTGCCCCGGGACGCCTCGATGGACTATGCAGCTTCTTCGAACCACTAAGCGGGAACGACGTATGCCCGGACTACCTGGTAGACGTAGGCACGCGTACTCCCGGTGAGCCGTACCCGTGGCTACTTGAATTCCAGTGTGTTGAACGGAAGAACGGTGAACTACTATTCGCAGGGGTTAACATGTACGCCAGGGACAAGTCTGAGGAGACGCTTAAGGAAATGATGGACTCGGCTGAGGCGCACGGACTGGGTGATTTTATTAACGGGGGATTCCCGAATGGACTTAAAATCGTTAACCATACGGAATGCACTTACCCTGACGCGGACGAAGCTTGAGGGGGGAACGGGGGAATCAAGGGGGAAGGGGAGGATGAGGGGGAGATGGGGAAGGCTCCTTAACATTGTTATGTGCGGCAATTATCAGTTCGAGCCCCCTACCCCCCGGAGGAAGGGATGGAAGAATAAAGTGAAAAGAGCAACGGTACTGAGAGTGTGATTGAAGGCGGCCCCAAGAGGGTTCTAGCGCGTCGCCACCCTGTAAGTTGCAGCTAAGGCAAGCCAACATTTGTGGAACGAAATCTTGCGCGAACGGCAACCTTTTTTTTTTTTTCGTTTTCGATGTGTGGCCCGAATGCCCCCCCGACTCTTCGCTCAGGATTCCCATGGGCAGTTCCGCAACATATTGGACCAAATAACATACTAAATTGATCTCACCAACCCTAAAACCTCTACTCTCGACCGTCTATCGACCTTTACTTGTAGGAAGAGTTACTCCTTCAATCGTTTAAGTGTTATTTCATTGTTATTCCCACCCACAGGACACCTCGGGCAAAGCTTCTATTCCCTTCATAGTCACTCGCTAAAGCCCCCTCTCCAAGCCCGTAACACTATAGTCACTTGCTAAAGCCCCCTCTCCAAGCCCCGTAACAACTGTAAGGTGTTCGATGTCGTCGATAAAAATATTACCAATACGGGAGATCCTTGGGATGGACTCAACCTACACTCATAAGGAGAAAAAGTATTTCAGAGACGGATTAACGAGGGTCTTCAGTCAGGTGTTCTCGTCGTCCGAGGTGCTTGGGAGAGCCGCGGGCGTAAGCTATGAGGAGATGGTTAACTTCTCGGGCCCTTACGTTGACTTTGCTGTGTCTGAAGGAATGAGCTATGTTGCAGTCGAGTCTTCTGCTATGAATGTTGTGGGCTTTCTCTTTGTGGAGGATTTAGGGGGGCCTAACAAGAAGACCATATCATCGGGTCTTGTCGATGCAGTAGAGAGAGCCACATCAGACCGGCTTGGGGGGATTTTTCAGACTCTCGAGAGGTGAGTAAGAATGGAGGTCTCGCTTCGCTCCTCCTACCCTCCGCTCGTCGCACCCCCCCCCCCTAACCCTAACCCGGTCTTCCCCCCCTCAGCCTCCACGGCACATTCAAAGAGAAACTCGGCGTGAAGAAGATCCACAGGAACCAGTACTTCCACATCCTCGCGGCCGGGGCTTTGCCGGAGGTTCGAGGTACTGGTATCGCCTTCGCGATGGTCGTCAGGGTCTACTCCGACCTCGTGGGGAGGTCTAAGGAACCCTTCGTGGGAATGCTGGCGGAGGCGACAGGCTTCTCCTCGCAGAAGATCTTGCAGACCACTCTGATACCGGAACTCAGCTGGATTGTCGACGTCAAGTTGAGCGACTTCAAAAGAGGTGGGTTGGCCGTGAACCCGGTGGCTGGGCGCGGGGTTGGGTATGTGTATGTCGCGCAATCCTCCTTTACTAATTTCCTCGTCTCCCACACCGCACCCGCCGCATCCTCAGATGACGGCTCGTTGCTGTTCCCGACGGCCCAGACACCTTCGATCCAGCTCTCCTACCAGTTCGCGGCCAGCGAAGGTAGCCTGGAGAGGACGTTTCAGGAGGCTCTGCTCTTTGTGGGCTCCCACAAATACCTCATGGACACAATGGCAGAGCTGCAGCTGCGCCTCTTCGCTCTGCACAAGAAGGCGATCGATGGGAAGGTTAGGAAACCTAGGGGGCTATTCGACGTGGTGGGCCAGGCAAAATATCGAGCGTTTGCTAAATTGGAGAAGGAGAAGATGTCGAAGGACAGGGCGAGGGAGGAGTTCGTGAACCTCGTGCAGCAATTCTTCCCGGAGTGGAAGGTCATGCTCGCGGGCATAAGCGAGGTCCCCATAAGCCAGGCTGTTCTAAAGAGGCTAGAGCAGGCGCTCTCTGGTCCCCGGGGCTCGGGAGGAATCGACGTCAAGGCTCACTGGGTCCCCGACAGGCACGCCAGCTCCTGCATGCGCTGCGGCGCCGTCGCCTTCACCCTCACAAAGAGGAGGCACCACTGCCGCCTCTGTGGGCTGGTCGTCTGCGACGGGTGCTCGCCGGAAAGGGTGGAGCTACCGAGGAACCTGGGGGTGGAGGGATTGCATAGGGTCTGCAACGTCTGCGCTAGTGCCACCTGGAGGCAGGCGGAAGAGAAGGTTGGGGAGGGAGGAGGAAGGCGAAGGATGAATTCGAGAACGAAGATGAGAATGTCAGGGGAGAAGATAAGGGCGCCGACCTTGCTATAATATGTGTGGGTTATTTATACTGAACATGGTGTGTGTGCTGTGCGGTTATATTTATTCATCACTGAAAAGAATACGTAAATAGGAACCCCCACGGCCCACACGGCCTTGCCCTTTTAGAAGAAGTCCGACTCGTCGTACCTGCCCCCTCCCCCCCCTCCCCCTTCCCCTTCGCCCCCCCAATCCCCGTCTTCGTCCCCGAAGAGGTCCTCCGCCCCGTCCCCCCCGTCGTTCAAGTCAATCTTCTCAAAGACCCTATCGTAGCTCAGCTCCTCCTCTTTCTTCTTCCTCTCCCTCTCCTCTTCCCTCTCCCTCTCCTTCTGCTCCTTCCTCTCCCTCTTAACCCTCCTCCTCTCCCCCTCCACCCACTCCCTCCTCTCCCTCTCCCACCTCCCCACGTCAGCCCTCTCCCAGCTCTTCTCCACCCTCCGTATAAGCCCGTTGTCTTTCTCCACCCCGTCCCAGTACCGACACTCCCCCTCATCCCTGAAGGCCACCACTCCCTCCTCGCTACCCTCCGGACTTAGCAGGTTGCTCCACCTGCTGGCCACGACCTTGACCGACCCCATCTTGCAGCCCTTGATGCTGTGGCCCTTGACGAGCCTACAGCACTCTGAGATAGTCTTCGGGTCAATACCCCAATTTGAGGAGGGGCCAAGGGAAAGGTCTGAACAGGAGCGCACGTAAATGTGGGCAGAGGGGAGGGAGGAGACGTGGAACCAAACGTCTGTGGGGAGACAATTGTGGAGGAGGACCTCATTTTCATGCTGGTTCTCTCCCATTATAAGGTCGCCTGCGATGAAGGTAGATGGTATATGAGATAGAGATGAGATTAAATTACGTATATATCTATTTTTTTATGCATGTGCTTGTATCACTTACGACCTGTTGAACTGCTGAATGTATAAACCATGAGGAAATATGGAAATATGAGGAAATATAAATTCTCTTTCACTTCGTTTACTCGCCTCACTATTACTTTTTCAAAGAATAGAAAGAGACCTTCTTGGTGAGTCGTTCCTAGTAGTAGAGTGCGATCTCGTCCCTCTCAGAGGTCGATTGGGTCGCTTTCAGATGATTGCTGGGGTTTTGAAGGTATAAAATCCACCGATCATGAAGGTCTAACCGAGTTTCTCTCCTGGCCAATTCTCTCCCCCAGTACGTCGCGATTCTGCGATTTTAAACGCAGGTTATATACACCAGATGAAGCCGATGCGCATAGTCGTGTCCGATAACGGATCCCAAGGTAACTCAGCCATCTTTGACCTCCATCCCCACCACGAGGGGTCAGGAAACTCTCCAAAACATGACCATAGGTGCGATTTCGATGGCTCAAAGTTGTTCAAAAGAGGGGTCTCCGGCCATGACTACGGTCACCAACCCCCGATTATCGACGAGAACCTCCCTGGCATGAACCCCAGCATCATGCCCAAGGTCGAAGCTGAGGTGGATCTCCAAAGACCAGCCTCCTCTGGTGAAAATGTCGGGGGGTGGGGGAGGACGTGGATAATCGAGTTGATATCTCTCTTCCTCATCGTCGTCCTTCGCGCCGGCTCTGCAGGCTCACTGCTTGTCCAAGTCGGATATGGTGAGCGAGAGGGTGTTGGCGGTGGAGGGGTGATTTTGTGGAAGTAGTGCGGATTTTGGGGAAGGTAGTGCAAAATATGTCCTAACGCCCCCCATCGTAGTCACCACACCACCCCCTCTGATCTACCCAGACAACGCAGCATCTCTCGGAGGCGAGGGTGACACCATTGTCACCACTTCGCAGTTGGATGTACATGCACTTCATACCTTTCTCGTGAGCACCGACCACTCGTTCAAGGGCTACGAGGAGACTGTCCTTCCCTCCAGCGCGGACCAGGGTTCCGACGATAACCTGGAAGCTGCCGGCGGTGAGGGGCCCGACCTTGTGTTTCTGACAAGCCAGTGTGCGCAGACGACCATCGCGACCAGCGGGACTGAAGCCCAAGCTCCCCCCCCCATCGTCGTCGTCAACGGTGTTGGGAACGTGACGAAAGGTGAGTAAGAGAGAAAGCAGCTGTTCGATATTGCAATGATGATTAACTAAACTAACCGCTCTATCCAGTCGTCACATCACCCCTCTCCCCAAGCGCAGACGTTTCAGACCTCGTTTCTCCTCAGATTGTCTTCCCTGTCATTTACGACGCTGACCTCCAGGGTGGCACAGTATACCTTCTCTCAGGGGCAAAGGACGCGGTATTCAACGTTGATTCAAGGCGCGCTGTCGATTCAAGCAAGGGTTTGGGGAATTCAGGGGTGGAGACGATTTGCTTCTGTCTCACTCTGGACACTCTTTTGGCTGCGATTTTGTTGGGGATTGCGGCGATGGTCTTCAAGGTGGAGGGAGGATTGAAATGGAAGAGAGAAAGAAGGCACAGCAAGGTGCAGGGTAGGTGGGGAAGAAGAGGAGAAAAGAGGAGCAGAATGAGAACTCCAAAAGTGGGCGCTCCAATCAAAGGGAGAGCAAAAATTAGGGGATTCAACCTAGCTTTCTTCCTTTTCTTGCTCATAGCAGGAGTGAGCGGGGTGAACGTGGTCGATATGAACGGGCTGTTCAACACGGTCAGTAATGGTGTGTATAGCGGTTATAACACTGGCAACTCCATCATGGCGAATGGTGACACTACTATTCTAGCTGTTGGGCCGTATAAATGCTCACAGGGGACTTGTGCAGCTAGTGATAGCATGCTGTTCACATTAGACTTGAATGGAGAGGTCAAGTGTGTGGAGGACAACGCAAGCTGTGTGTTGGATGGAGAGAATGCAAGAAGAGGGATGAATGTGGATGGAACTGGGAGTGGTACACTTATTCTCCGAGCTCTCACCTTCGACAAGGGGTATGCTAATGTTGGTGGAGGGGTTTGGATTGATAATGGTGCCATAGTAGACTTGGAACTCTTAGTCTTCTCCAACAATAGAGCTACTATGGGAGGGGGAGCAATTATTGTTGATGGTGTTAGTCTTGGAACTACTGTCAATATCTACGGAACAAGCTTCGATGGAAACACAGTAGACTCAGGAGATGGTGTTGATATTTACAGGGCTGGTGGAACCATCACCATCCACAATATGTGCCCTTCTCCCTACTCCTCCAACACTGCAATCCAAGGTAAGACGAGAATGAGGATTGTGTAGTCTGTAGAACCATTCCTAACCCCACAACTCACTTTGCATTACCACTGCACCAATTCCTATTCCTACTCTCTCCATTCTCAGGGTCCGCTTTGGACACTTTTGGCACCGTAGGGGGCGATAAATACTCGTACTCTGGCTGTCATTACTATCACTGTGATACTGGTTACTACAACCCAACAGAGGGAGCTTCAAGTTCAGATTGTGAAGCTTGCGGTGAGGGGAAATACAGCTCGTCCACTGGAGTCACTACGTGCCAAGGTGAGAATGGCCGGGAAGTGAATGCATAACAATGTGGGCGAGAAACAAGTCACACACATGTGGAAACAAGTCACACACACACAATTCTAACTAAAACAACCCACCAAAACCACAGAGTGTGGGACAGGAAAATTCTCTTCCACAACTGCAGCAACGTCAGAATCAACGTGTGAAGCCTGCCCGAGGGGGAAGTACGTGACCTTTACAGGATCAAACGGTTGCGTCCTATGTCCCTGGGGAAAGCACTTGAACAGCGAGGGGGGCACCTCCTTGGAGGACTGTCTCGACTGCGTGCCTGGCAAGAACGCCCCAAATCCTGGTCTGCCCGAGTGCCTCGACTGCAATAGGGGCAAATTTTCAGTCTCCGCCATGGCCTCCAGTTGCACGGACTGCCCTCCCGGGCATTCCTCCCACAACGCCTCAGCAGCCTGCTCCATGTGCCCGAAGGGGAGGTACGCCCAGGTTCCAGGAACGCAAGAGTGCAGGGCTTGCGAGGTCGGGGAGTTCAATGTTTTCGATGGCAGCAGTTCTTGCGAGAAGTGTCCGGCAGGCAAATTGCTCCTTACGTTCTTCTTGTTCTGCATAGAATGTCAACCGGGAACATACAGCTTACCGGGAGCGTTGATGTGCGAACCCTGCAGAGACGGGTTCATCAGCAACGACCCCGAGGGAGCGAGCTTCTGCGAGCCCTGCCCCGCCGGCTTTTTCTCCTCGGAGGACAAGTCCTCCTGCGAGGCATGTCCCGCCGGCTCCACCTCCACCATTGCGTCCTCCCATTGCGAGGCCTGCGAAGTTGGAAAGTACAACACGGCCCAAAACTCGACGGGATGCCAGTGGTGCACAGATGAGGCCATCAGGGGATCGACGACGGATGTCACTGCCTCCAACTCGTCCTCGCAGTGTCGCTGCGACGCCGGCTTCTTTGAGACTTCTCTATCTGGTGACACATCTGACTCATCTCTTTCCTGCGAGGCCGTAGGGGAGGGCATGGACTCAGGAACCAAGGGGATGACCACCAAGCTCATGAAGCTGAAACCGGGCTACTGGCGCACCGGGGAGGCCTCCCTCGACATTTTGCCCTGCCTCAGCGACCGGCACTGCGTGGGAGGCCGAGATCCCGGGGACTACTGCGCCAAGGGACACCAAGGTCCCCTCTGTGCCGTCTGTAGCCCGGGCTTTAGCGCAGTTGGTGCCGGGGAGAACCTCTCGTGCAACCAGTGCACCGGTTCCGCTACTGCCACGGTAGCCGTGGGCACAGTGGTCCTCCTCTTGGCAGCCGCGCTCGTGCTCTGGTTCATGTTCAATAAGGGGATGGAGGAGGAGGGGGCCATTGCTGGGGACGGAGACGAGCAAGGGGACCGGAGCAGGCAGGTTGGGAAGGTGACCTCCTCGCTCAGAAGAGTCAAGAATAAGATCGACGGCAAGGTGGGGAGGGCCGAGCCCGTCATCAAGATCGTCTTTGCCTACTTTCAAGTCGTTGGCAGCCTTGGGCCAATATTTGGTATCAAGTTCCCGCCCGTCTACTCAACAGTCATCTCCTTCCTCTCCGGAATCTTCTCCCTGGACTTCCTCTCCTTCATGCCCATTGGCTGCATCTTCTCCTCCACACACTACACGCTCCTCCTCTCCTACACCTTGGCACCCCTTTCCGTCAGCGCCTTCTTAATTTCCTGGTACATCAAGCTAAGGGAGAGAACCGACGGGAAGTCAGTGACGCGGAGGAACAAGCTCTTCGAGCTCTTCCTCGCGCTCACCTTCCTTCTCTTGCCAAGCGTCTCCGTGAGAATATTCACCACCTTTGCCTGTCAAGATTTCGACGACTGGAGCAGCTTCCTCAAGGCGGACTTCTCCCTGGACTGTCTTTCTTCCCAATACTCAATCTTCAGCGTGTACGCGGGGCTCATGATCGTCGTCTACCCCGTAGGAGTTCCCCTGCTGTACTTCTTCTTGCTCTTCAGAAAGAGGCAGCTCCTGGAGGCTGGGCAGGTCGAAAGGGAGAAGGAGATACAGATAACCACTGCACTGGAAGAGGCGCTGGTCAAGAGAGACGAGAACGAGGGGAAGGATCCGGCATTAAAAGCACTGAGCTTTCTCTACGAGAGCTATAAACCAAAGTACTGGTGGTTTGAGATATTCGAGACCATGAGGAAGTTGGCGTTGACAGGGTTCCTCGTCTTTATTGCACCAGGTACTACCGCCCAGGTGGTGGTTTCCTTGGTCATGAGCATGGTCTCCTTGTTTGTGTACGCAATTACAAAACCATTCATCGAAGACTTCAACAACTACCTAGCTCTTGTTGCAAACTGGCAATTGGTGTTGACACTGGTGTGTGCACTAGCTATTAAGGTGAATATGGACGGTATAAATCAAAAGGATCAAGCTTCATTCGACGCCTTCCTCACTGCGATTCAGTTTGTTCCAATCGTGTTGCTCACGGGGTTCTCGTTTGTCATGGCAAGGAGATCCCGGAAGGAGAAAGGAAATAAGGTCAACAGCATCGTGCCAGACGGGACAAGTTAGGGTTATTAAAGTATGTCTTTTAGAAAAGTAAAGTAAAGGTCTAGTTTACGATTCGGGCACCTAGCCTTCCGCGAACAACGTCACGTATTGCGGGGGAGTTGAATTGCTCTTTTTCCGAACTTCACCTTTTTCCGAGTTTTGTCCGAATTTTGGCAAATCGCCAATTTCTCTTTTTTTAACACTCATTTTCTCAACAATATGCAAATTTGGGATCGTTTTACACACACAAACTAAATCAACCACCAATATACAAACAAAGTACACATTAGTTACTCCTCTCTACCTCTACTTCCCTCAAAATGAACAGTAGTTATCAACATCCCTCCGACACTGACCCCCAGGTCTCCCCCTCTCTTTTCCCCCATTCCCCCCGTTCCTGTACCTGTTGTAATACCTCCTCCGTATCACTCGACCCCTCCCACACCTACAGTTCCTCCCGTTTCTACCTGAACTCAGTCCCCCCCCTCAGCTCCCATTCCCCCCAGTCCCCCACCTCCCCCACCTTCTCCCTCCCCGACCTCATTCACCACGTCAACAAAAACCACGGCCTCGCCGCCGCGGTCCTCTCCACGTACTCCCTGGACGTCGGCTGGCTGAAGAAGGTCTTGCCTGAGCTGCTGGGGACGGGAACGAACGCGAGGCCCACCCTTATCATGCACGGGGACAAGGAAATTAAGACCAGGACTACGTACGTTCCTATTGACGGGTCGGGGGGGTATAAGGTTGAGGTTGAGGCGTACTATTTAATAGAAGAGATTGACAGGGTGATGGGTGGAGTTAGACATTGGCATGAGGTCCCGATCTGCAAGGTCAGCAAGGACGCTTACTTCAACTATGTCAGGACGGACAGCGAGGTGAAGAAGGAGGTATTGGACATGGTGGAGGAGAGGATGAGGGAGGATGAGGGAGGAGGGGGGGGGGGAGACGAATTTGATGAAGACGAGGGAGAGGGAGAGGGAGAGAATGTAAAGATAGAAGAAAGAGGGAGGGAAGAGGGGGGGCGAGTGGAGAAGGAAGAACAAAAGACAAAGAAGCCGCGGTTGAATAATGAACGTCCTGAACCGACAGGCAGTGGGAAAAAGAGGAGGTATCACATGGGGACCCACCACTGTAAATACGCCATCCTCTTCGGCTCTGACGGGCTCGTGTGGGTCGTGGTCAGCAGCGGTAACCTCACGAAGCCCGGCATGGTGGACGGTAGCTGGGTGCAATGTTTCTTCCCCTCTACGCCCTCCTCGTCCCCTCCCTCAGGCGAACCGGTCAAGGCGGGGGCGGAGGACTTCGGAGACGTGCTGCAGAACCTGATAGAAGTGCAGGGGGCGTCGACTGAGATGCGCTTGGGGGGCGGCTGCGCTAACTACATACACCCAGAAAAGTTCTTCAAGGACTTTGTGGGCTTCAAGCTGGAGGAGCTCGGGAGAATGTTCAAGTGGGAGGACACCAGGGTGGGCCTGGTGGCGACAATACCGGGGGAGTATGAGGGGAGGTTGGGGGGGAGGATGGACGAGTACGAGAAGCAGGGTGAGATCGGATTCCTTCGCCTTTCGCCCCCGCACACCCAACATTTCCAACCTACTGACCGCTGCCCTTTCGGCTTTCGCTTCGCTACCCCTCCCCTCTTTCCCACCCCCTCCCCGCCTCGCCGCCGCCGCGCGCATGCACACAGAGATGATGTACGGCCCACAGCGATTCGCCTCCCTCCTCTCATCCTACCGTGACCCCGACTCGCCCTCCTACAGGCTCCCCCCCCAGTCCCTCTCCAACACCGACCCCCTAGTAATCCAGCAAAGCTCCATCGGCACTAAGTTAAATTCCAAGTATCTCGAGCAAGTATCTCGTAACTACCTCGGCGAGGACGACCGGACCTCCCTCTCCGGTTTCTGCATGGACCGTTCCAAATTGATCTGGCCAACCCACGGCTTCGTGAAGGAGTGCTACACCAAGCGCGTCGGGGCCCCCGTGTCCCACATCGCCAAGGCCGGATACACGGGGGGGCTCTTTTTTACGCCCAAGCACTTCGACGAGATGGCCGATGACGTTAAGGCGCTGATGCACACGTACGAACCGAATAAGGGGGTGGAGGGGGAGCTTCATGGGGAGAGGTGAGAAGGGGAGGAGGAGGGGGGGGGGGAAGGAGAAGGCGGAGAAAGGACTACTTTACAACTGACCCCCCCCTCCTCCCCCGCTCGCTCTTCCCCCGCTCGCAGCTACAGGACACCGCATATAAAGACTTACGCTCGCGTCATGAGTCCCAAAGTCAGGTCTGGGTTCCTAAGCAGTCAGTTCAAGATAGGGGAGTCCTTTCTGGACGGCTCCGGCTCCGTGCCCGTCAGCTATCTGATGCTCACGAGCTCGTGCCTCAGCAGGGGGGCGCAGGGATACATGGTCGAGAACAGGGATCTGGCGAGCGACGGGATGCACTACGCTAACTTCGAGCTTGGGGTCGTGTTCGTTAGTAAGCTAACGGGGGGGGAGGATGACGTGCTTTATGTTACGAGGGGAAGGAATGGGGGTGACGACGGGATGGGGGAGAATGAGGAGGTGGTCAGAAGCGGTGTGAGGATTATTTCTCTGCCCGTTCCTTACGACATAGAGAGGAGCAAGAAGTACGTTGTGGAGAACGGGGACCTGGATGAGAATGACTACGAGGGAGGGGTCTTCAGGTACATCCCCCACATGAACACGCACGAGGGACTGCGAACGTACAGCAAGTGCACAAAAACGCTACCCCTGCCCCCGGAAAACCCAAACGGCACGGTACTCGTGGCTAGCAGGGGCAGGTTCAACCACGCCGAGACGATTGATAATATTAACAAGAAGGTCGGGGTTGCGAGTAAGAGCGTGCCCAGGTGAGAATGGACTAGAGATGAAGCCGGAGACGCCTCGTCTTATGCGATAAACAACCTAACCCTTTCCGCGGTTCGCTCGTCGCAGCTTCAACAGCGGGATGGGGAGGAAGAAACTTAATGAAGCAATAAAGGAGAAGGACTGGGAGGAGGCGCTTCACATACTGCTGCAGATTCAAAGGCCTAGGGACTACGTGGAGTGGAAGGAGTTCTGATGTCTTTTAGAGACATTATTTGTTGTCTATTTTTGACGCTCTAACGTGGGCGAATCAACTACTGGCTACTGGTCCACTACCTCATATTTTAGTTTCTATTGGAGCTTGGTTTTCACAACAACAAAGTTTTGATTTTTTACAGATCCGTCGCCGAGAACGTGGGAGCGGACCTCTCCCCGAATATCGCCTCGTACGCTAGCCTCTTCCTCCCGTGCTTCCCCGCCCCTCTGAACTCGTCCCCCTCCCTCGCCTTGACGACCCTCTCAAGGTTCCCCTCGAGGTCCTTCTTCACATTCGCGTACGCCTCAGAGCAGGCGATCTTGTCCTTGTGGTCGACGTCAGAGAGGTCGATCGGCTTGCCGAAGAGGAAGTAGTGGCGAGCGGGGGGGAACTTGGGCACTGATATTGGGGGAACGAAAACCTCCTTCTCCTTGTCCTTGCCCCGGGCGTTGGGTACCTTGATGGAGCTCTCCTTCAATCTGCCGCCGAGGGGAGAATCAAGGAGCTGCTTTTGGTCCGCCAGAATCGTGGACGACTCGTAAGCTCCCGCTCCGGCGAGGGTTACGACGGTGGCATTGAACTTGGCGGCGGTCCTGATGAAGTCGGGGTCGCTGGGCCAGAACAGCTTGTACTGCTCGCCCCGGCCGTGGAAAACCTCGCGAACTCCTCCGGGGTAAAGTAGAGTCGGCTGGGAGGCCTCCATCAGACGGTAGAAATTGCGAGGACTAACCTCGACCGCCCCGAAGGTTTTGAAGTAGGACGTTTGGCCACCTCCACCCCCGCCCATTCGGGACGATGACGTCGAGTTTCCCATGAAGCCCCCTTGAAACACGACAGGATGAGCGAGACCCCTTGGCACCCTTCCCTTCACCTCCAGCAGCTCCGCTGCCACCAGCCCAAGGTCGAGTCCCCCGAATTGGTGGTTTCCTACAATCAAGAGCGGCCTCCCTTCCTTCTCGAGCTCGAGGATCGGGACGTGGTTCAGGTTTGAGGTCACGTCATTAGAAGGGGAGGTGGAGAAGAAGACGGGGGAGGCCAGGAGGCGGAACGGGCGCACTTGCGAGTCGATAATCCGAGCAACAGCGGCGGGGGGGGGAAGAGTGAAGTCTTTTATAGGGTCGAGTTCAGACGTCCTAAATAGGTCAGATTGGAGGATAGTCGCAGTCAGGTTCACCTGATCGTCCAGCAAGAGGTGCGAGCCCTCGTTGTAGGTGATTAGGGTGCAGTTTGGGCCAATGAGGTCCTTGAGCCGCCGGCCTTCCGCCTTCGAGGGGAGCAACTTGTCCTGTCCTCCAACGAGGACGAGGGTTGGAGTGGAGGAGAGGGCGCGTGAGATAGTCCCGTCAGTCATCTGGGATTCGGGAAGTGATGAGCGAAAATATGAGCATGTAATAAAATGCGAACACGGCGGGAGGGGGGGCAGCAAAGAGCCCGGCGCAGGGGTTCAAGAGCTCGTTCGGGGCACCACAGTTCGGGGGGGGGAGGGGAGGGGGAGGTTACCTGGGAACCCAGACTCAACCCTCACCTTTTTCGACCCAACCTCGCACCACTCGAGAACCCTGAACTTGACCACATCCGGTGGGAGGCGTTTGTTGATCGACTCGGCGAACGTGTTGAGCAACTCCTGCCCTTTCGTCGGAAGGGAGAGGGGGTCTGCGGTGAAATCCGATATTAATTCCTTCGTGAGCTTCTTGGACTGGTAGAGGGAGGGAACCGTGAGCGCTAACACGCCACCTCCGACGAAGGGGTAGGCGGACGTTTTTCCTACGGTCGAGGTGAGCACAGGCGCCAAGGTCTTCCAGTTGGTGGATTGGAAGGATGTGGCAGGGTTAACGAGGACCACATTTAGAGAGGGGGAAGTGGAGTGAGAAGCAGCTACTGCAGTGGCCAAAAGGCCGCCGAAAGACTCGCCCACTAGAGTTACTCTGCGACCCTTGAACTTTTCGTTGATGTAATCCTGCACACTTGCGACCAGGTCCTCAAAAGAGAGACGTGTTGGTGGAGGAATGTAGAGCCGATGTAGATCGAATGCATGATTGAGGTCGTCAAATTGGTTTACTGCTGACAGGCCTGAACCATCGAGGCCGGGAAGGTAAAGGAGGATTGGTTTTTCTGAAGGGGCCGATGACTCAAAATAAGGTTCCTCCTCTTTATTTACTTTTGGGTCGTTATTCAGGAAGGCACGCATCATTGTAGGGTTGGTCGTTGAGAATCCTAGTGTCATGTGAATTATGAGTACAGCACATATTACATACAAGAGAAACATTGCGCTTCCAAAGAAATGCCTTTCCATCCTTGTAGAGTCTCCAAGTTCAGATGGCCATCACGCAAGCTTATTTGTGATTTTCTTAAGCAACGTATAATCTGATTTTCTGAAGCTTATTTATGAAGTCGAATGAAAATAAATACGGGGTTAATATACGTAGTATATTCAATGCCTCCGACGTGAATTTTAGAAGGTCGTCTAACCCCTATCAGAAAAGGTTATTCTGATAATTTTTGTCGAGGTGAGATGGGTAAAATTAGTTAAGCGAAGGGTTATGAGGGCACGTATAACATTAAAATACCTGCGGAGTAGGTTTATATGAAATAGATTATAAAAGTAAAACATGTTTTACTCATGTCCAATGTCATGTCCAAATCCGTCTTTAATTAACCGTAACACCTTATCGTCTCCTTCGCATCCTTTTTCGCGTCCTGTCCTCCTTTCATC
Source organism: Triparma columacea (assembly GCA_030267965.1). Classification (NCBI taxonomy): domain Eukaryota; class Bolidophyceae; order Parmales; family Triparmaceae; genus Triparma; species Triparma columacea. The sequence continues at coordinate 31,826 of BRYA01000351.1, forward strand.
AAATACTGCTGGTGGTACTCCTCAGCATCGTAAAAGACCCCCGCGTCAACAACCTCAGTCACGCAGGCCGGTATCTCTCCAACCTTTGCCGCAGCGACTGCGAGCTGGTCCTGATCATGAGGGTAGATGCCGTGCCTGTACTGCGTCCCCCTGTCGTTCCCGACCTGATTCAGCAATTTCACATTGGGACCTAGCCTCTCCAGGAGAAGATCGCAGATGTCCTCGAAGTCGCACACCGTTGAATCATACGCGATCTGCACAGCCTCCGTGTGGCCAGTCGACCCTGAGCACACGTCCTCGTATGAAGGATTCTCGACCTTCCCCTGCGTATAACCGACCTTGGTACCTATCACGCCCTTCATCCTCTGGAAGGCGAGCTCGAGGCCCCAAAAGCACCCGCCGGCAACGGTGGCGACCTCATACTTGGGGTCAGCCCACTTCTGGCCCCACGTGCTGAATTTGTCGTCATTGGGTATCTTGGGGTCGACGACTGAGTTCAAAGTCAGCTTGACCTCTACATCGACTCTGGCGAGGGGGGGATTAGCATCGATGGTGATGCCGCTCTCGGTTACGTCCACGATCTCTGCCTTAGCGCCGTTCTGCAAGAAGAGCTGCTGGCCAACCTCGACGTTGTCCTTGGTGATCCCAGCAGCTCCGAGCTGTGTGAACTCAATGGTGGCTCGCATGTCGGGGTTGGATTCAGCCAATTTCAGCTGGGAGATAAGTTTGAGGTGGGGAGGGTTGGTTGGTGGTGTTAATGACAGCGTCCGTGTGGAAGCGGTAATAGAAAAAGACGATACCAGATTACTATCAACGCACCTTCTGGGTGACACTCTGTCCCACTCCAGGCATAATAGTCCAGAGAGATGGAAAGAACCCGCCTGCTGCGCCTTGAGGAGGAACCACCGCAGATAAACCCTTCCCCACGTTAAAGGGGAGCTCATGTTGATCTGAGGTTGGTGAAATGTCAAAATTGACGATGGAACCCGAAGATAGAGCAGCCATTTTTGTGCTTAAGAGTCTTGATGCGCCAAAAAAACGAGATGAGGTGAATGAGTAAGAACGGATCGTCGTCGTCGCGAGCATTAAGATGAGCGTGCCAAAAAACCTTGTTGCTGACATCCAAACAAGTGCTGACTGTGACCTGACAAAATGGATGAGCAAACTTTAAGAGCTGGAAACGTTTTTTAACACGGTATCTTTTTGTTATAACCAGCATGCATGTATTTCTCTTCATTGTTCTGTTTGTTATCGCTGCAAATGATGTGGTTAAAGGTTACAGCATGCCCCCGCCACCCGCGCAATCTCGAAGAGCCTTTACAAAGATGGTTGTAGCTTCCGTGCCCTTCATCGCTCTACCTGCGAATGCTATTGACCCTGCACTTCTCAAGACACTTCCCACCGAGGGCGACACGACCGGAGGGTCGAAAAGGCTTGCTGAAGTGATGAAGATACAGCAGGAATCCATTAACAATGATCCTGAGCTTGTCGAACTAATGGAGGGCGTGAGTTATCGGGAGTACAGGGTAGGGAACAACTCCCCTGTGGTATCTGATGGTAGCAGAGTGGGTTTGGAGATGACCGTCCGTTGCTCGACTGTGACTTCTGCTAGTGAACCCAATGGAGCCATGATTTACTCAACTTCCCGGGACGACGACCTTGGGGAGCTCCTAGTCAAAATTGGGGGCGGCACTGTCCCCGCAAGCATCGAGAAGGTGAGAGCGAGAGGTCGAAGAGCCGTTGCGAAGGCACCACTCACTATTTTAACGCATCCCGGTCGAAAAGCCATTGCGAAGGCACCCCTCACTAATTTAGCGCGTCCCTTTCCACAACTTTCGTCGCAGTCCATCGCAGGCATGTCCAAGGGAGGGCAGAAGAGGATTTATTTGAGTTCAGAGAGGGCTTACGAGTGGAAGAACTCGGGAACTTTACCGATGCCGAAGGGAGACAGGGAGAAAAGAATAGTTGAGAGGGTCTTCAAGGGGAAAGCTGACTTGATCGTGGAAGTTAAGGTTGCCCGAGTGAGGGGAGGAGTTGGACCGGCAGATGCTACCACCACCTCTTAAAAGCCTTTCCAATTTAAAATTCAAAACGTTCATATAATCACATAATCTAAAATTCAAAACGTTCATATAATCACAACAGCCACGTCGTCACACTCCTCCCCTGCACCACTCCAACGACATCCCCTCCATCAACCCCGCCTAAAGTCACGGTCAAGTCATCCTGAAATTTGTTCATTATCACGATAACCGTGCTCCCGTCAGTGTTGACGAAAGCCGCCGATTCGACCCCAGTGCCGTCGTCCCAGACGTAGTCCCCATCCACGTGCAAATACCTGGCGCCTTTCCTCACGAACTTGGAGAACTGTCCCAGCTTGTAATAGTCCCCAGTGAGCTCGTAATCTGCGACCTTCTGGTTCACCTGCACAATCCCAGTGCACTGCTCGCAACCCCCGGGATACGAGACGTCGAGATCGACGCTTCCTGCGAGGGTCCAAGCCAAAGACCCTGACGCCCCATTCTGGATCGGACGCATGATGAACTGGGGGAGGTCGAAGAAGCCCTCGCCAGAGGTCTCGTGAAGCCAACACTCAGTCATGTATTGCTTCACCCCAGGGTTGGCGGCCGCGAAGTCCTTCAGAGGAGAGAAGCCGCCTCCATAGCAGTGCCACGCGACTGTGTCCACTGACGGGCTGTTGTCCATGACGTACTGTGGGTACTCCGGGTGGTCAGTATTGTGATCATATGCCCAAATTTTGGTCGACAGGCCCTCTCTTCTGATGGCCTCGAAGGTAGCATTGGAGAGGATCGCGGCGTACTCCGAGTCCATGAACATAGTCCATGCCTCCCCCGAAAGCGGGGCCGTGTGAAGAGGTTCATTTTGCAATGTAATGGCGTCCAACTCGATTCCTACGGTTATGTAGGCTTGGAGGAAATTCACGAAGTACTGCACGTAGGAGTCACGAAATTCCCAGCGGAGGTTGTTGTTCTGCTTCATCCACCCGGGGGGCGACCACTGGCTCCCAAGCAATAAGATGTCGGGGTTATAGTCTCCCATCCTCAGTATCCATTTCCTCATCCTCTCTCCTTGCTCAGTCAGGGACCAGTTTGACAGATCCTTATCAGGCAGGCCGTCGTTCTCATCAAAGCTCCACCTGCTGTCTGGCGTTAAGTCGCTCTGTCCGATGGTCATCCGCATGAACTCCATACCAATGCCCTTGGTTGTGAAGAGATCGGTCATGAGCTTGTCCTGATCAGACTCCGAGAGTTGGTCAAACAAAAATGTCGTAGCGTCAGTCCAGGCGGCCCCGAATCCGTCAATGGCTTGAAGAGGCTCACAATCGAGGTTTAGAGTCCAGGTTTCTTGGGAATCAGTTGTCGTACTACAAGGTTGCAAGTTTTTAATTCTATCCTCTGTGGTCGCGAAGCACTCTTTTGGAGTAGCGGTGGTAACTGCTCTGGACACAGAGCAGCCAAAAGTTGTTATTATCAATGCGTGAATCAATTTCATTATAAATTCTCAAAATCCTGATTGAGTGATGACTGATAATGTCCATTGTCCGGAAATATGGTCCTGGGTTAAAAGTTAATTACCAATTCCAACATCTATAAGGTACGATAAGACATATTCAAATTATAATTGGCCATAAAAATTCATCCTGTCTCCTGTTTTTTCCAAAATAGTCGTCTAAATTGCCCTCCTTAGAAGCTTTTTCCAACATTTCCACATGACTCGGGCTTTTGGTTTCTGGCGTACCACTTGGTATAGAAGCTAACACGTGATCAAATACTATCCTATCTCTCGCAGATGCTTTCAAGAGCGACATCATCTCTATTAAAACGCTCTTTGAGCACTACGGCAAAGAAGAATTGCGATATAGTCATAGTAGGAGGTACGAGATTTTTTCTGGCTCGTAAAAACGTTTCCCCGTCCCCCTTACCCACTCCCGCGCACCCTATCTCCACCTTACGCAGCTGGAATCAATGGTATGAACATCGCTTACCAACTAATTCGCCGCGATCCCAGCCTTTCCATTGAGCTCCATGAGCAGGCCCCTTCCCTTGGTTACGGTTCCTCCGGTTACTCCACTGGTTTCCTCCGCGCCCTATATTCCTTCGATGAGACAATGGAGCTCGCCCTCGACGGCATCTCGGCCTACAAGAACTGGGCTGAGTACACTCAACTGAAGCATCCTCAGGCAGAGTTCACGCACACTGGCGCTCTCTGGATGCTCGGGAAATCCAAGGAGGAGAATGTGGAGATGGCCAAGCGCCTCGAACAGTTTGGGGTCGGTTCAGAGGTGATGGACGCCGCTGCTGTGGAGCAGCGCTGGAAAGTTCTCAAGACAGACCCCATGCCCACTTACGACGAGAACACTGGGGAGGAGGTTCCCTTCGAGGGAGGAGAGTTCTCTGCCGTTTACGAGGATGGATGTGGTCACATGGACAGCAACGCGTGTCTCAATGACATGAAGACCGTCTTAGACAACCACTCTATCCCTGTTCACTTCAATAGTAAGGTCGCCAAGTTCGACAAGACTGCTGACGGCTCAAAGGTCACTGGAATTGTCCTCGAATCTGGCGAGACCATCTCCGCCGGCACCGTCATCAACTGCGCCGGACCCTGGTTCGAGAAGCTCAACGCCCCTGCCAACATTACTTGCACGACGGAGATGCTCCCCACCCGCATCCAGGTCGGCCACAAGCACGTCGAGGGAGACTTCCTCGACCTCCCCTTCGTTGCCGACTCTTGGGGCAACAGCGGTGTGTATTTCATGCCCAGGAAGCAGAACAAGCAGCTCGTTTTCGGGTCCATCGCGCACCGCTTTGAGAGTGAGATCGTTGACCCCGACAATTACAACACTAGTCTTGACCCGGAGGTCAAGCAAGATTATTTGAACTGCCTGTTCCATCGGATGCCTACTCTCCCCCGCTCTGGCGAGATCCACGGCTTCTCCCACATGTACACCGTCAACCAGGACGACGTTCACCCCGTCCTCGGCCCCTCAAACTCCGCCGAGAACCTCTACCTCTGCCACGGGGAGTCCGGCCACGGGTTCAAGCTGGCGCCGGCGGTCGGCTCGCTCATGGCTCAAAGCATCTTGGGTAACCGTGTGAAGGACGACACTTTCGAGACCAACGTTCCGCTGGAGTTCATGCTTCCCGACAGGGAGCCGCTCACTGTCAAGGTTAAGACGCACTTCGCTTAGTTGAAATGTGCGGGGCGGGCAACTAATTGATGGGTGTGAGATAGATGAAAGTTCAGAATAAAGTGACGAACATTATTTCTGCTGCAAATTAACCTCTCCAATTTTATCTATTCTTTCTCAAGAACTGTGTACGTGTGTACATAATCCATGCCGTGGACCCCCGGTTCTTTCTCCACTAGGTCGACGTAGTTGCTCCAGAACTTGGCGATGACTTCTTCTTTATTGTCCCTCTCTGCGTTCAGTGCGTTCCTGAACGTAGACTCGCTCCAGGTTCGAGTGGTAGGGACATACCACTCCGCGTGATCGCGAGGGGAGCGACCGGCCCTGGAGGAGGCCCCGGAGTTCCAGGCCTCGCGGTAGGGGCACTTTACGACCTTCTCCTCGATAGAGACGACCTTGAGGCCCGGAACGGCAGCTGCGCCGGCTTCGACCTCAGACATGGAGCGGTAATAGGAAGGGAAAGAAATTGAGGTGAGCTCGGTGGCATCGATTAGACCCTCGTCGTAGAGCCTGCGCCAGGAGGCTGAAAAGCTGTCCCACATGGAAACCCCGACGTCAGTTTTTCCGAGGTAGTGTCCCTCCGGAGATTTAGAGAAGTTCACAACCACCATCCTTCCCCCCTTCTTTAGCTCTGCAGAGCGGGCCGTCAGGATTTTGTTGAAGTCCAAAGCCGCTTGCTCCTTTTCAGCAGCACCGCAGGAAGAGTCTGAGGTGGTTTCGCAGTTTGCAGCGTGCATCTGGGGAGGACGGGAGGGGGTGCGGGGGGGGGGGGGGGGGGTTAGTGCCCGTATACTACTAAACAAGTCGTAGCTGCGCCACTCCTCCCCCGCCGCCGTGCTCTTCGCAATGTCCACTCTCACCTCGTCGGACCTGCCGACCAAACCCCCCGGTCCGCTGCTGAGCCAGTGCATGGCTGTGTAACTCATGCCGAAGTCTACGGTACTGGATGGGTAGGCCTGTTGGTGGAAACTGATCCCCGTCGCCGATACGAACACCCCATTGTCCGCCCTGTAAGGGGAGCTCAACTCCACCCCATAGGCATCAGTAACGTTCTTATGACCCAACGCGTGGTTAAAGACGGACTTCCACTCGTTGTCCTTCTGGTCCTCGTACTGCAGCGAAACTTCCCTACCAGGTTCTCGAGCCCTAATGGCGGCAACAATCTTGTTCATAGTCCCCAGAGAAGTTCCAGCATCTGCAGTGCCATAATCAGCGACGACAAAAGGCCTCCCCTCGGTTGGCATAGGTAATGCTGCAATACTCTCGAGTACAAGGGGCAATGCCGTCTCGATGACGTCAAAACATCCCTTGGTCGATGCTGTATATTCACCTTCACCATCCTTGCCTACGGGCTTGTGCAGCTCCACCTTTCCTCCGGCGGAAATAGAGGCATCGGCGGCATTGGTAAGAGCCAATGTGGATGCAGCGGCCAAAATAGTGAATGTTTTCATCCTGAGGTGGTACGGTTTGTGAGATTTGGGGCCCACACTAAAAAAATACCGAGTCGGAATGTTTAGGGTGGATTTTTTTTCGTATGTGTGAACTTATTCGTACAAAGATCGAAATATCCTCAATGATATTAGTATCTCCCTTGTTTTCCCCTCCTTAATCCCCGTAATCATCAATATTACCACCTACCTAAGGATAAGAGGCTCTACAAAAAATCCGAAGGTTCGTAGGCTCGTGCATACTCGAGTTCTTCATCAAAAAATGGTAAGTATGTGGCTAATGAGCCAAATTCGGCCACCCAATGGCCCTTTGAAAAGCGATTGATGAGGAGTTGCGATAGGTGATCGTAATTTATACCGGGAGAATATGATTTATAAGACCTTTTAATTACTAGTTCACCGACTACACATTTGAGGAAGAAAACAATACCTACTTTAAGCTCATCCGCTCCTTTCGCTTCACTTTCAGATTATATCAAGTCTAAGAACCAAGTTGTTGGGCACCAGTAGGTCATTCTCGACCTTTCGCCACCTTTCCATGGCCGCTCATTCCACCGCTGAAATAGAACAGACTTTTAAGATCAGTCAGGAGGGAGGGGTGACCATCTTCGAGCCGCAAGTCCGCCAGGATGGGGTTCAACTCTTTATTGCTAACGATGGCCCGCTCCAATTGGCCCGTCCTGGCAATGGAGGAATGAGGCTTCTAGAGTACCCAGACGAGAAGACGGCCATCGCTGACGCTGTCCGCCTAGCGGAGGGAATGACGAGGAAGCACAACTGCTACAACACCGGATTCAGCGGCGCCAAGCTCGTCGTGCGCTGCAGCGAGGAGGTGACTCCTAAGTCTGTGGACCGTCTGTCCCTCATGGAGGACTGTGCAGACGCATTGGAGGCCCTACAGGGAACCGTCTGGACCGGGTGCGACCTCAACACGACCGGGGACGACATGGATATGCTCGTAGACAAGACTCCGTACGTCCTGGCGGGGCTAGGCTCCAAGGTGGATACGAACATAGCCACTGCCATGACGACTGTCGGCAGCATCCTAGGTCTCGTGGACGCCCACTGCATCGACATCAACACGCAAACGTTCATGGTCCAGGGGTGCGGTAAAGTTGGGATGCATGTTGCTAGGACGCTCGTTTCGCTGGGTGCCAAGAAGGTTCTTACTTGCGACATTAGTGAAGAGCGGGCCAACATTGAGGGTTGTACGCCCCTCTCCTCCTCGGAAAACTGGTACGATCAGGACGTCGACTTCCTCGTCCCTTGTGCTAACAGCCTCGCTATCAACGAACGCGTCCTCCAGCGCATGCCCCCCCCTTCCTTCGTGGTTGGGGCCACCAACCAGCCTTTCTCGTCGCATGCCGTGCGCGACGCCTTCGATAAGAATGGCGCCCTCCATATTCCCGAGAGCATATCTTCCGGGGGGGCGATTATGGCGGACTCCATTGAGTGGGCCCTCCCCAAGCTCTTCCGCACCGTGGAGCCCCAACTTGTCTATGACTGGATATTAGACGTCTCCAAGGCCAAGAGCAAGGAACTCTCCCTCCGCGCGGAGAACGAAGCCCTTAACATTAAGCGCGTCGTCGACTGCGTTTACGAGGGCTCGGATACCGTCCCCGTCGGTCTGAGATTCCCTGACTGGCTGAGGGAGAACGGGCACGAAGTTCAGACGGAATAAACAATAGGAATAGGTTGGCTTCACAACTTTAGGGATTACGCTCAGTTACAAACACTAAAAGCAAACAGTTACAAAAACTAAAAACATAAATTTGAAATGCGAAACCTAGGATTCCTAAATACACGAAATACACGTGCTGTGTCGGTTTGTTTAAGCCGGTGACTCTACCGTTTTGGCAGCAGCTACCCCTCCCGCGCCGCCCGTGAAATAACCAGCGGCGGCGAAGCTCGCCACGGCGACTGCGAAGGTAGCGGCGGCGAACGTGACGATGGATATGAGGAAGGGCTCTTGATTCGTGAATCCGGTGTTGGAGCTCACGGAAATGGCCTCGGCAGGGCTGTCGAAGCACTTGGCCGAACCCTCCGCGATGTCCGCTGCGTCGAGGTAGGTGAGCATCTCCATAATCTGCAACGACTGGACGTTGATGATATTCCAGCACAAGGCCTTGAAGTCGAGGTCAGGGAATTTGAGCGGGTCGTTCTGTGAGCCGAAGAGCGAAGCGGCAAGTTAGTACACCATTGATGTATTAGTATTAAAGTTGACGGGCTAAACAAAATGACGCCTCTTACCTCCGCGTATTCCGTAACCAACAGGCTCTTGCACATTTGAATCGCGTTCTCGTGGTGAGGGACCATCGAGTGGACGAACGTGACGAGCGGGTTGGTCTGGTTAGGGACGATGATCATAGAGTACTGCATCGCGCAATTCATGGCGTCGAGGCAATCGTTGAAGACCTCCGCCTGTAACATGACGAATGAAGGAGGGGGTTTTGTCGTGTGTTAGATATGCAGGAAAACTACGCGTTCTTCTTCTTCTTCTTCTTCTTCTTCGTCTCACCTCAGCATTGAAAGTCAAACCTTCCGTACAAATGTAATTCGTCGGGCACTTGCCGTTGTGCTTGTCTTCGAAGAACGAGTTTAGTCCGACGGTTCCGCATTCCGTCTCTTGTCCACTCGAGACGATCTTGTAGGTCGGAGCTGGGTAGAGCGGAGCTCCACGGAGGTTTCCTTCCAAGGGGGGGAAGTCGTTGGGGCTGAGGATGCTCCCATCAACGGGCGATAGCTGCAACAGCGAGGAGTGGATCGATGAGCGAAGTGACGAGTTAGTTTTAAAGTTGATATCGCAATTGATGGGATGGACTCGTACTGTCTAGATTGTAATAGTTTGGTCTCACCTGCTTAACTCTACCAGACATGCCGATGTGAATGTGGCAGAAATAGAAAATATCGCCAAGGAAGGTCGTGTCCGTGAGGTTCAGCCTAACGTTCCAATTAAGCGGAGATGTGACAGGAGTGTTGGTCGGATTGACCATGGGAATGGTTTTCGGACCGGCGTCGGGCCCTCCCCAGGCGAAGTTGGGATACTTAAAAAAAGGCTCATAAAAGTCAAGCCCGAAGTCCGAACCAACGCCTCCAGTGGGCACGTAATCTCCCTGATAAGTCTCGTCCTGGTAATGGCGAGGAGTAAAGTGAAAAACGAAGTGACGAGTTGGTATTGGTGAAGTTGACAGTGTCTAGACTTGTTCAAGCGAAGTGTTGCACGAAGTGACTCGCAGAAAATGCATTTGATGAACTCTCAGCCCGTAGTAGTCTACCACCTCACCTGGTAATACATCGGAGCCTGACACGCGTTAGTCTCCGCGCAGGTCGATCCAGTTCCAGGCGGGGCGATTTTTGGCTCAAGCTCGTCGACATTTTGGTGGGCGCCATCGGTGTAATAAGCGTAACCCAATGGGTGCATGATGTTGGTCGGGTCATACTGGTTGAAGCGGTATTCGACGCCTTGGATCATACCAAGGGTTGGCTGCTGAACTGCGTCGAGCGTAGAGAGTCGCATGAAGGTTGACGTTAAAGAGTTAGAAACACACAGCGACGGTAGCAGCGTCGATATCTAGACTAGAGGTATTAGTGCAGCCAAATAACAGCGAAATCGATACATTTCGCTCCTTGCATCTTCTCACCTCCGGGACATGCATTGAACTCATAGTAAGCGATGGCATTGCCGATCGCGACGAGCTTGACGTCGAAGACGCAAACCGTGGAGCTGGGTACACAGCCATCGGGGGTGCATCTAAAGTTTAGGAGACGAAAGGGGACGAGAAGAAGGGGAAGGGGATGAGTCGGGAAAGAGAGTGCTTAGAAGTGTGCCCTTAAAATTAATATGAGAGCGCGGAGGCTTAGTTGAATTGGTACTCACGGATCTATTGCAATATAAAACGTAGATATCAGAGGTATTCAAAAGAGCGGGCGAGCGTGGTGTTAATAAAAGGATGACTTTGTTTGTAAAGGCACACGCCTTTTTGAAGAACGGAGAGATAACTTGTTTGAGCGTACCTTTGCTGCTACCGGTGCCTGCACCTGTGCATACGTCGAACAGGGCGAGGTTAAACAGCAATGCGGGCGCGAGAATGGATTTGATAGTCATCATTTTGGAATATGAGATATTTTCGTTCAACATTCCCAGGGTTGGGCAAAATGAAAATTTAAGAGCAACCTTTCGACTGCGCAACTGTACGAATTGTATTATCGAAGAGTTGTGCGTAGTTTCGAAGCACCCCATCACGCATTAGGGGGGATATAAGTAGCGTTGGTGTTTGATTGAGCGTAAAATAAGAGGACGAGGGTGAGCCGAGAGCCGAAAGGAGGTTAGGACTTGATTTTGGAATGAGTGAGGAGGTAGCGACCAAAATGACCGAGATAATGGAGGAGGTGGTGTTGGAGGTCAGGAACTTCGCGGAGGAGTACGATGGGGAGTTGAGGAAGGTGAAGGAGATGGTGGAGATGATGAAGAGGACAGGCGAGGAGGAGGACAAGGATGAGGATAGGTACTATATGGTTGCTACGGCGCGTGAGCATCTCATTGTTGGTGACCGTGGCGTTAGGTAGATTGGAGAGACGGCATTTGAGTTTTGTACCAACGTGTGGAAAGTGACGGCACCATTCTTTGAAGAGGTTGGGTGGGATGCGCTTTACGAGTGTTAGAATTTTATTGAAGTCATCCTCCCCAGCGCCAATAGGGTGGGAAGGTCGGCCTTTGATTCTTGGAATATCTTGCGCAAAGTCGTACTCCCAAATGCAAGATCAATTGGTTCATAAGCGTTTAATGCTTGTCACGACCTCCGCCACATCACACTCCATCCCGACGTCGAGGTTGATATTATGACATTCTTCAGCCGCTTCTCGCTTGAGGTCCTCGCAGCTTCCACCAACTTCGAGATCGACACGGGGGATGTGGACGAATACGGTGAGAACGACCCCACCGTCGAAATGACTCGCTACCTCCACTAGAGACGTGACACGGACGCGCTGCTCCGGGAGCAGTTCTACACCATCGCGACCATGCTCAAGCTCTGTGTGATCGATAAGAAGAAGCCCTTGATTCCGCCGCGTGCCACCCCCAACGATCCGATCATGAAGTTCCTCGTAGAGTTTGGCGAGGGGGGCATAGCGCGGACCGTCCTGTCGTTCTTCGGGGAGAAGCTAGGGAAGGGTGGCATCCGCGGTGCTACCAAGGCCAAGCTTCTTGCGGTCGTGCTGGAGTTTTGAATCAGACTCAGTGACGCGTGTCCCCAAGTGCCTCTTGTAACTGATATCAAGATCCTCCTGCATTCCAGGAAAGGATCCTCTTGAAGATTTCGAGGGAGGAGCACAACGAATGAAACGAGAAGTGCTGGGGCGTCAGGGTTGATGCAGAGGGGGCTATCATCGGGTAATTAACCACACAAACGCGTTCTGAATGAAAACACCCTTGTCCCCCCCTTTCACCCACCCCTTATAAACTGTCTTCTCCTTCGGCGCCCACTTGCTCTTCCCCCTAGCCACACTACTCAACACCCTCTTCTCCCCCCCTCTTTCCCGTCCCCCAATATCTCCTCCTTAGCAGCGCTCCCACCAACGCTACTCCCCCCCTTGAAGTCCAGCATCGCAGCAGTACTCAACCCAAAAGGACGCGAAGGTCGGGATGAAGGAGAAGATGCTGAGGGAGGAGAACAACGACAAGAACGAGGAGTTCTGGGGCGTCAGGGTTGATTCGGAGGGGGCAGTCATCGGGTACTTAACCACACAAACGAACGTTTTAATGAAAACAGCTAACCCTGACATCGACTTACGCCCCCCCATTAACTTCCTCTAAATGAATCTCTATTTATATCTCGCTTATTCACCCCCCCCTAATATGCACGAAAACAAACAATTTTCTCTCGTCAACGTCACAAGGAATTGTCCTCGTCCGCGTTGTTGATGAGCTCCATGTAGTACTGAACGATCCTACTCATCCCGTCCACGCTCAGCCTCTCGTCCAGGCCATGGAACATGCTCAAGTCTTTTATGTTGAGCTCGACCGGGGAGAACCTGTAGATGCTGTCACTCAGGTCCCAGTACCACCGGGTGTCGGTGTTCCCGATCATGATGGAGCAGGTGGTTGGGTTGCTGAAGACGGAGCTGACGGACTTCTCGATCCAGCTGAATTGGGCGTTGGTTATGCTACTGACGGGGCTGGGGGGGACGAGCATGTCGTAGGCTTTGATTTTGACCCTCGGGTCGTTTATGATGGTCCTGTCCCTCTCGATTACGCTCTCGATACTCTCGTCCGGGTGGATCCTGTGGTTCACATAAGCCTTCACCTCGTACGGCAGGACGTTGGTCTTCGTCCCGCCCTTAATAACGGTAGTCGCCGTGGTGGTGCGTAGCATGGCGGCCGCGGCGTTGCTAGCGCCGAGGAGGAGCCTCTTCATCAAGGGGGCAAATAGCCAGAGGTTGCTTGTTATCACCTTCATGGCGGGGGAGAAATAAGGGCGCACGAGGAGGAGCTGCTGGTACACGCCGGCGGACGAGGCGGAGAAGTGTGCAGGGAACTGGTTGTTCTCGAGCTTGTTAACAGCGTCGGCGATAATGCTGATGCTGTGAGGAGCGTAGCGGAGAAGAAGGAGCGATGACATGGAGAATTAGTTTCATTAGTCTTGAAAGCGAAGCCAACTCGGCCACTATCGCACCGTGCTGTCGTCCCTCACCAACCTCACCTGTTTTGCTCCTTTATCGGGGGCATGCTCGAGTGCCCCCCTTCAGCTTCAATCTTTATTTCAATCGTTACCGCCCCTTTCTCCGAGTTCGCCACCAACGCCACTGGGCCCTTGATCCCAGGCAGCGCCCCCTCGACCATCATCGGACCCTCGTCGAAGATGGCCGCCAGACCGTTGGGGCCAATCTTCTCTACAGACTTCATGTGCTCGGCGATGAACGCGGCGCCCTGAGTCCCGCTGATCTCCTCGTCATGGCCCATGGCCAGGTACACCGTCCTCCTAGGTTGGAAGCCCGCCCCAAGGAGTTCCTCGACAGCTGCGAGCTGGCCGACGACGTTGTGCTTGTTGTCGATGGCCCCGCGGCCCCAGATTACGCCGTCAACAATCTTTCCGGCGAAGGGGGGATGAGACCAGGTGCCGGGGGCGGGAACGACGTCGAGATGGGCGCAGAGCATGATAGGGGAGAGGGAGGGGTCGGAACCGGACCACTTGTAGACCAGGGAGTGCGAGTTCACGACGGCAAGGGACAGCTTAGAGTGGACATTGGGGAATGAGGAAGCAAGGAGGGAACGGAGCTTGGAGAGCTGGGAGTAGTCGGTCTTTTCATCTGAGGTTGAGTCATGGGAAATTGTAGGGATCTTCAAGCACTCGGCCAGGACCTCTCCATACTTGTCGAATTTGGAGAACTTGGCCGGTGGCCTAGTATGGTCCACCTTCCTCGGAGGGCACGTCAGTGTGTTGAACGCAAGAACTGGAACGATCGCAATGAGCGTATACATTACAATTGTTCTAGCCGCAGTCAGCACCAACAGCGCTTGGGAGAGAAGAGGGTTCGAGGCTTCTGCTGGGCTGGGGGCGGCAGAGACCACACAGGATAGGCACAGGAATGTCGCGAGGGAAATCACAAAGTTGTACTGGTTAATCGTGCGAGCTTTCTTCACTAAAGACGTGTTACAATCTTCGTTCATGGCGCAGGCGAAGCAAGCGTGTTTCGAGCCGTATGGTGAGTCACAGAAAGCATACTTTTTCTTTCGACGCCTTCGAAGCCTTGAGAGTTTCTGGATATTTAATGTTGAAGGTGATGGAGACGAAAGGTCATCAGAGCAAGGGCCACATAGCAGCAAATCCGACATAATTATTGAGTCGTTATTCAGTTGTTGGGACATTTGAGAGAAAATCAAGTTCACTCAGTTTTTTCTCCTAATTTTATCTTTCCCTCCACAAGTCAGCGCTGCATTTTCACCTCATTCACCATCCAATCACCCCAACTCCGCCACCTTTAACGCCAACATGGTCCTTCGCAACCCCAAAAGGATTCCTCCTCTTATGGCTGGTGTTGCCGCAGTAGGACTTGCCACTTTCTACCTCTATCAACAATCAGACTCTTCTATCTCCAGTCAGACGGATGGTCGTGTGCACGCTCTATCTCACCCTATATTTCGCGAGCCTGCGTACCACTTCGACATAATCAAAAAATATTACCCAGGCTATGTTGCAGGGAGAGGAAGGAAGAATGAGCTAGTGTACTACGAGGAGTGCGGTAAGATAGACCACGACGCGCTACTAAAGAACGGCGTGACTCTCCCCATTCTTCTCCAGCATTACGTAATGACGACAATCGCATCATTCGAGCTGGAGGCGAAGGAGGGGCAAAGAATGATCACTGTGTTTGACGTGAAGGGGACGGGGCTCCACTTCCTTCAGGGGGGAAAGGTCGAGTTCATGAAGGCTGCGAGCAAGATTATGCAAATGGAATACAGCAAAAAGTATGATTACAGGTTCGCGGAAAAGAATCAAGTGGTAATCATGGTCAACGTTGCGGGATTTTTGACCGCTGGTTGGCGCTTCGTGAGCAAACTCCTTTCTCGGAATACCGTGGAGAAGACAATTATCCTCTCCGAGGCAGATACGTACGAGGGGCTATTGAAATGGATTGACCATGATAACATACCGAAACGATATGGTGGGGGCATGGGAGGGGAGGGGATGAAGGACTGTCGGTTCACAAGCGTGGACGAGATTAAATTGAGGGACTTTGTGATGGAGCAAGGCGACAATAGAGAGCGGCAGAAGCGGCCAGTCTAGGACAAAGTGTGTAAAAACTGTTTTCTCAATCCAACTACTGCCTTAAATCACTGCAACATTATCGATGCTCGTCATCTCCAGCCCCTCTGAGTGAACACTGCCAACCTCGTCCTGAGAAGAGGCCTCCTGCGATTCTTCCTCTCCTTTCCCCCCCCCCCCATCGTTCTCCTCCACCACCCTGCAACAACACACAACCAATAACCCCACAAACCCCACAAACACGCCCACTACGCACCCTATTAGTTCCTCCGCCGTGATCCCTACCAGTGGCAGCACTGGCCTCACTGTCATCTTACAGTCCCCGTCTCCTCCCTCCTCCCCTGTTTCAGGGTTCGCATCCAGCCACCCCCTGCACGCCCCATCTTGCCCGTACGGCCCTCCTTCTCCTCCGCTCGCCACTGCTACCTCCACACATATCTTGACGAGCTGGCCTCCCGGAATGTTGACGTTGACGAGCGGCCAATCCCCCGTACCCCCCTCTCCCTCAACCCCTCCCTCTACCGTGAACTCCCCCTCGCTTCCCTCCACGACCTGGCCCGAGCCGCAAATCCCATCCTCCCCCTCCTCTCCCCCCTCGATCTTCACGACCTTGTAGCTGTACCGAGCCCCCCCCCCCAGCAGCCTCTTCAGCCTCATCCCCACCACCCTCCCCTCTTCTCTGAAGCTGAACGCCGCCGCCTCGAACCGGTCTACCCTGTTGACTGTGACCGCGACTGCAAAGTCCTTCCCACCCTCGCACTTCCACCCCACCGCCTGCACGGTAGCGTACGATGGTGAGCTAACATCGCCAGTGACCACCTTGTAAAGAAGGTCCGCCTCCCCGCTAATGGCGGGGAACTCGGACTTTGGGTGCTTCTGCTTCGCCGCGTACTTGTACCACTTGAAGGCACGGTCGGTGAACCTGACCTCCGAGGTGAGCGCAGCCTTGTTCCACGCGAACGCATTCCCGATATTCTCCAGGGCCCCCTGAACGCTTGACCAACTTCCGTCCCCGAAGCCGTAGTTGCTATTGAGAAGGAACTTTGTGTAGGTGTCGCGGGACGTCAAGGCGTCATCGAAGTCCGGGGACCCGTCGGTTAGGAACTTCCACTTTACGAGCCCATCCATGACGCTTTTGAGATTCCTGCCTCTCACCCAATCGTCGCTCCCCTCGGATCCGAGGTCCGAGGACCCGTCCCAATCCTTTTGCTCTTCCTTCAGCTTGTCATTGAGCTTGATAGCATTGAGGAGGCTGCGGAGTCCTCCGCACCATTTCGTCTTAAAGGCCACAAGGGCCATGGTCTCGCTCAAGGGCTTTATGGCGGACGGCCACGTGAACGCGTCCCTGTGGTGCTCACAGACCTTCCCAAACCGCTTTGTCTCGAGACAGACGTACTTGCATCCGGGATTTTGCCAGCCGCCGGTGATGGGCCCCCCGGGGGATGACGAGGGGTACCTGAGGGCAGAAGGGATCACGTGCATGGGCTTTCCGCACCCCGAGGTCGAGGCGGACAAGATCCAGTTGGACATCCAGTCCTTCATCCTCTCTGAAAACTCGCCACTCCCGTCGGCCAGCCGACCATATTGCCAGCTTAGCAGAACTGGCTGAATGGATCTGACGTTAAGAGCGACGTCGCACTTCATCCTGGCATCCTGGCTGACCTCAGTGCTGCTGAAGAAGGTCGATTTGAACATTATGCCCCCGACATCATTCGTACCCGTCCATTTGTCGAGGAAGAGGTTCCTGATCTTATCCACATTGGAGTATAGGGGGTCGGTAGATGCCGCGCCCCCAATGTCCTTCAGCAGGATGGGCATTATGGAATCGCTGCTTTCCTCCGCGCTATGCTCTACATCGTGAAGCTCATCAACAAAACCGCCTTGCATGCGATCCTGCGACAAGCGTACATGAGTTAGCGCGTATACGTGAATTATCGGCCCGGCTGCTGTTTCAGATTTTTACCAATTCTCACCATGCTAAAAATGTATTGAGCTAATTTCTTTGTGGCGTTGAAAGTCTCGTCGTCTTCAAATCCCGTAATCAAGAGCTTCAGTTGTCGCCACAATTCAACGTCGTCGTTTGTACCTCCTCCATACTCCCCGTTCTCAAGCTGCCTCTCCCGAACCCAGAAGTTGGCTACGTCACGAAGTTTTGCCGAAGCCTTCACTTGCTCGGAGGCCCAAAGCGGCGCCCCAGGAACCGTGACCTCAGAATCTGGCCACTCTATACCCTTCCCCAAGTACATCCCCATGATCCCATCTTCACCAAAATGCTTCGCAGCGCACTCCAAGTAATGCTTCGCCTCCTTATGCATTTCACCCGCAAGAATATTGTTCTCCAAAACCGCGTGAGCCACCATTCTCCCACGGTAGTAGCACCAGAGCGGATAGATTATGCTGTCGGTGCTCAACTTCTCGGGGTAAACCTCTCCCTGCGGCGAGCGAAGCGAGTCGCGAAGAGAGGGTCTTGTGTTAATGGATATGGGGGTGTTGCCTCCGCCTTGCCCTTTCTTACCATTACGAACATACTAATTTTCGTGGGCCATACCTTGAGGGTGGATAAACGGGTGCGGTGAGCTTGTAAGGAACAAATTGAGCTTCGCATGCTATTTACGACCAGTTCCAAGAAGTTGCCAAGAAGGCCCCCTTGTACCCAACAATCCAGCCATCTGCTGTGTTCTTCAACCACTGATCTCCACAAAGAAAATGTTTGCGAAGGCCTCGAAGCACCACTTTCTCGTCACATTATCCCCCCCCCCCCCCTTGCCTCACTTACCTTGTCCCAAAAGTAACCAGCCTGCGTTCCATAGTGTCAGCCGTTGCGAAGGGCGAAAGCGTATTGTGTTAGGGCTGTGTAATGCGCCGCTTTATCGTCCTTGTCACAGTTCTTGTTGTTGTTTTTATTGTTGTTTGTTCCGCTCTTTCTTTCTCTGTTCTCTTCTTACCAAGTACCCCGTCTCCGACAGCTTCTCCAGAGACTTAATACGCATCTCCTCCACGTACGGCTCGTCGTCAGGGTAGGCGTATCTGTGAACAGTAGATAGCAACTTTTCGAGATCCTCAATGTCTTTCCCCGTTTCCTTCAGCGCTACAAGATAGCCATGCCGTTCCACCTCATCGTCTGTCTTCCCGGCCAAAAGAATCAACTGGTGTGCACTGTCGGAGGGGTTGAGAAAGATACTAGGACAGCTGGGGATAGCGAAGGTGTATTCCCAAAGAAT
Organism: Triparma columacea; assembly: GCA_030267965.1. Taxonomy (NCBI): domain Eukaryota; class Bolidophyceae; order Parmales; family Triparmaceae; genus Triparma; species Triparma columacea. Next base: position 50,469 of record BRYA01000351.1, read on the forward strand.
CCAAATAATCAAGACCGGGAGAATCGTAAATGATAGAAAAACGGCTGCACAAGTGTAAGGTCTCTTTGCCCTATAACTTCGCATCGTTAGGCTACACCCCCAAAAAAAACCAGAACAGAAAAATCCCAACCCAAATTTGTCTCATGTCAACAAGAACAAGAAAAGAGGCTCGAAAAAAAGCTCGCCGAGCTGCAGCGGCAGCAGAAGAGGCTGCTACTACGTCTGTAGAGTCGTCGGTCCGTGATGAAGTAGACGATTTGACTCAAAAGTCCAACAATAGCGATGGCGATTTGGAAGAAAAGCTGCAATCATTGACGTTACAGGAATCCTCTCCGCCGCTTCTCCCGCCAGTGAGCTATCCATGTGTACTTCAGACTGTGCGTATAAAGACAACTCCCAAAATATCGCTTAATGCTTACACCACAGTGGTTATCAGGTCCGCCCTCATGAAGAATCACTCCACTGCAACAATAGGAGGCGGGAGAGTTACGTTGGAGGTAGTTGGGGGGCTGGGTGGTGGTAGTGTGGGGGTTAAGACTGCAATCAAGCTTTGTGATGACGAATCTCTGGCCCTTGAAGGGGGGGGCAACAACAAGACTGCCAGGAAAGAGCTTGACAGGGTGGTGCAGTGGAGGCTCGACGAGGTAAGAAAGATTCTTCCTTCGAGCATGATGATCCATGGTCTTCCGGGATCCGGTAAGACCCACCTTTTGTCAGCTTGCGAGTCTCTTTTTCCAGACCGCCGGGTGGTGAGATGTAGAGGGTCGGATTTTGTGTCCCAGGTTGTGGGGGAGGGAGAGAGGAGGGTTCGGGAGGTTTTTGGTGGGGAAAATAAGCTAATATTGATTGATGACGTGGGCGTAGTCGCAGCGAATAGGAAGAACAATGAGTGGGGAAGCATTTGCTCTGAGATACTAAGTGCCATTGACGGTTATGAGAGTGAGGATGCAGTTGAGGGTGCTAGTCGGGCCGATAAAAGGAACATCGTGATTGGAACTTGCGTGTCTTTGAAGGATCTGGATCCTGCCATGACTCGTGCTGGGCGCTTGTCGGGGCTTGTTGAGTGCAAGTGGGGGGACGCCGAGAGGTGGGAGTGCCTGGTTGCCGTTCTGAAAGAGTACGGGATAACTGTCGAGGGGATGGAGAAGGAGGAATACAGGGAGCACATTAGAAGGGGGGTGGCCGGCTGGGTGGGCGCCGATGTTGTAGGTGCGGTAAAGATGGTGAAGAGGGAGGAGGTCGATTTGGAGGAAAGGGGGGGGGTTATAGAGGGTGATCGATTCATGTCCTACGTAAAGGACACGTCGCCCACCACCATGAGGTCGGAGACTGTCGAGGTTGAGAAAATAAGCTGGGATGATATCGGTGGGATGTCTGGCGTCAAGACAAAAATCCGGCGGATGGTTACCGGCAGGGTTGAGGTGAGACGAGGGGAAGAGGTATACCTCTCCTCAACTACTGGTAGAATTCTTACCCACTCATCGCATCGCAGAATCGCGCCCTGTATGAGAAGTACGGAGTCAGAGAGACGAGGGGTGTTCTTATGTACGGCCCGCCTGGGTGTTCCAAGACGCTGATTGCAAAAGCTCTTGCCACTGAGTGTGGGGGGGGCTTCCTCCTCGTAAAGGGGCCCGAAGTGCTTGGAAAGTACTTGGGCGAGTCTGAGAATAGGATCAAGGAAATCTTCGACATTGCCAGGAAGGCTGGGAACTGCGTGATTTTCTTCGATGAGTTTGACAGCATCGCTAGCAGAAGGGCAGGAGGAGGCGGTGGCACCGATAGGGTCCTTTCGCAACTCCTTGCCGAAGTCGATGGGTGCGGGACTCACCCTGGGGTGGTGGTTGTGGGCGCAACCAATCGGCCTGACCTCATTGACGAAGCCATGACAAGGCCAGGAAGAATTGATGGTATGGTGTATGTGCCACCCCCGGATGAGGAGAGTAGGAAGTGCATTCTTGAGCTCGAAATGAGGGGAGTTCCGGCCGAGCGAAACGTGAACTTCGACGTCTTGGCCAAGCTCACCGAGGGAATGAGCGGCGCGGAGGTTGTGGGGGTTGTCAGGGAGGGCAAGCTGAGGGCAATTGAGGTCGGAAGGGACGCAGTTGGGATGCAAGACCTTGTGCGGGGAGCAGAGGAAACCCAGAGGGCCATCACAGAGGACATGCTAGACTTCTACGGTAAATTCGAAAGCCGGGAAGGTTAGTTTACAAAACAATTATCATTTTCTAGTATCTACCGAGGTCGTTCATCCACGTGTCGAAGTCAGCTTCTACAGATTTGAGCGTGTTCTTATTTCTTATTGGGTTCGGGTTGAGCGGTTCTATGTAATCAACGTTTGCCATTATGTCCTTGACCTCCTGCGATGTGCACAATTTCTTGTTGAGGGCAAGCTTTATCGTGCTGAGGTCCCCTTGCCCCTGGCGCATAGCAAGTGGCATCGACTCCCTCCTCTTCCTTTCCCTTTCCAAAGCTTTCTCGTCTAACCTCTCCTTCAGCGAACCCGACGTCCCCTCGAGGGATTTTATCTTGTGATTTACCTCCTCCGCCTCCCTCTGGAGTTCGTTGATCATCCCCCGAAGCTCATCCTTGGTCGCCAAAAACTTGTTGATCGACTGCGGCTTTGGCTTCCTGCTGCGAGAGTTGAGGCAGTAATCTGCGCCAATTGGTCCACCGTACTTCTTCTGAATGCTCAGGGGAACGCGTTTTTTGAAATCTTCGGAAGTGAAACTCCCGTACCCCTGAGAGTCCAGCTTGTTCGGCTTATATCTGAATCCACCCCCCAACACAGACCCCATTCCTGTCTTTGCTCCCTTCCAGTGAGTCATGGACTTTTTAACCGCCCCCTTCCTGCCAACGATCGGTCCTGCCCTACCGTCTACGACGGACTTCATGTCAGAGTACTCCTTGGAAAGTCTCTCCTCCAGATGCTCCATGTTAAGAGGGTGTCCATGGAAGGCACTTGGAAATGTGAAAGAGGAGCGCATCGCCCCAGTAGGATTTATTGCGGGTGGTGGGCGAAGCATTGCCTTATTTGATCTTTCGATATGTTGAGTCAAATATTCCGAGCTAGGGGCACCTGTGAAGGAATCAGTTGCGAGGGGAGTCAAGTCAGTTGAGGGAAAGGAGGTGTGGAAATTGGACCGTAGCGAATTCACGCGATGTTTGGTTGCGCTCTTTTACTCACCAATGACCTTCTCCGGCTTTCTTTGGACTTTTTCGCGAGGCATCCTGGAGCACAATTTTGCGCCTCTCACCAAAAAGGGAGTGTGGTCGATGGTCGATGATTCTTGGAATGATGAAGATGGGCTTGTCCGCCGAAGCCCCAAAGGTTTCCCAGTGCTGCTGGTCACAACGACTTTTTCGAAAGAAGATGTCGATACGCGAAGTCAAGATCGTATTTCTTGGCAGCTCCGGGGTGGGCAAGACATCACTTGTAAGAAGCTTTGTGACCAAACAATTCACCCCCAATGTGGATACAACGATCGGTGCTAGCTATCTGACCAAGGTGATGCGGGTGGACGGCGTTGGGAAAACGGAGGAGTACGAGGGGGTAACACAAATTGTCAAGGTAAGCTTAAGTCAGTTGACGGGGTTGGTAAACCTCAAGGTGTTGCTTGGTGGGAACTTCGAGGACTCCAATCTATTAAATCTCCCATACATTGAAATTTCCTCTGACCCAAAAGCTCCCCACGCGCATGTGTCGCAGTTCAACGTCTGGGACACCGCCGGACAAGAGAAGTACGAATCTCTCACCTCGATGTATTACAGAAATACGGATGCTGCTGTTCTGGTTTACGATGTTATGGACAGTCAAAGTTTCAAGAAGCTGAAACATTGGGCGAACGTACTCAAGAATAACCTGGATAGGAAGGTTGCTTTGATTGCGGTTGGGAATAAGGTGGATTTGCTAAATGGGGACGATGGCAACAGAGCAGTAGAGGCGGAGGAAGTGAATGAAGTTGTGGCAAGCATAGGGGCCAGCTACGTCGAAACGTCGGCGAAGGACAACATAGAGGTAGATGAGGCATTCAAGAGAATAGTTCACCTGCTTCCCCCGTTGGAGGCAGACAATAGCGATGAAGATCAGATCAAGTTACAACTCGGAGGCTCTGGCAGTGGAAACGGTGCCGGGTGTTGTTAACGAAAGGGAAAATAACGAGCTTGATTCAAATTTAATTCATAAAGTTCAATCCCTATCGCCCTTCACCGTTCTACTTAATTAAAAGTTGAACTTGGGCCTATCCCCCTGGCTCTGTTTCTTCGTGGGTGTGTTCCTAAACGTCCCCTGCTGTACAGTCTTCTTCTCTAGCCCGCTCATGACCTTGGACAGCTCGTTCAGGCTATTCGTGACATTTGTCAAGCCTTCTTTCCTGATTTTCTTCCCCTCTCCTCCCGGGGCGTGATCGATCCTCCTCTTGGCCCCTCCAAGGGCGGACGGTGCCTTCTTTGCAAGGCCCAGGCTCCCCGAGCTTGTGCTCCCCATGCTCCGCTTCTCCTTCCATTCCTGTAGCTTCCTCATTCGCTCGTCCTTCGAAAGAACCGCCGTTGCCGTTGCCGTTGCCGTTGCCGTTGCCGTTGCCGTTGCCGTTGCCGTTGCCGTTGCCGTTGCCGTTACCATCGTCGTTGAGGTAGCTGATGCGCTCGACTTGGTGATGCTGGGCTTGGCATGAATGGAGTGCTTGGTGGGCGCCACGACAGTAGTTGCGGCGTATGTGGCGGCAGGTGCCGTTGTGGGGCGCGCAATGTTGCTGGTGCTCCCTGCGCTCGAGATGCTTTTCGTTCCCAAGTGAACCACCTTTTTGGGAACAGATGTAGTGGTGGTCGCATTGTCCCCGACTCCCTCCTTCTTTTTCTTGTTGTCAAAAAGATAAACCTTCTTGACCTTCTGGGCGTAAGGGGTGAGAGACAGTTCGACCTCAGCCTTCTTCTTCGGCGTGTTCGACTTCTGCGCAATTTCGGTATTGCTATCAGAGCTGTCAATCGTTGCACCACTCTTATCAACGCTACTGGTACTCTCCATGCTGCTGTTCAGGCTACTATCTGCGCTGAGGTCCATGTCGGTCTCTTTTACCTCTGCAAAGAAGTCCCTCAGTCTCTGTTGGAGCTCGTCCTTCTTCCCCCCCACAAGCAGACCCCTTTTCTTGAGTTCTCTCTTAAGCTCCGCAACCTTCATTTTTTCCAACTCTTCCTCATCAATAATTGCACCATTTGTCTCGTCGAGCCCCTTCTTTGCTTTCTTCTCCTTCTTCTCTTTCTTGCTCCTCTTCTTCTTCTCCCCCTTCATGCCCTCCTCCGTCATGCCGTCGGTGTCATCGCTCAACATCTTAACGATCTCATCCTCTATGATGCTGGTGTCCATCCCAGCTGTCTCCCCGGCCTTGGAAGTAGCCTTTTCGCTCTTTTTGGACCTCTTCTTCACTGGCGTTTCCGCCCAGTCACTGTCGTCCTCCTCGTTAATTTCCCCGTCGTCCATGAAGTCGTCCTCAAAGACGTCCTCCTCCTCCTCCTTCGGCTTCCAGATAATTTTCTTCATCTTCTTCTTCTCCTTCTCGCGTTGGAGCTTTTTCTCGAGCCTTTCTTTCTCTTTCCTGTCGTCCTCCTTGAGATTTTCGAACTCGTTGAAGAGCTCGTCTCCAACTCTGGTGAAGCCCTCGAGGAAGTCGCCCAGCATCTCGTCGACGCTTGCCTTCAAGTTGGCGTCCACGACGCCGCCTGTGCCGCTCTCAATGACTTGGAGGCCGACCTTGTGCTCTACGACGCCCTTTGTTCCCTCGAGGAGCGTCATCATGGCCTCACTGTGCTCAAACTTGAGCTGCTTGATGGCCGCCCTTCCCCTGGCCCTTTCGGCCTCGACAGCCTTGTCGATGGCGTCCTCGTCGCCCTTCTTCTTCGTCTGCTCTAAGTTCTCCACCTGAAGCTTGGCCGCAATGAGGTCGTCAAAAATCTGCTGAAGCATGAACCTGCACTCAACCCTGTTCATTCCAGCGAACCTCTCGGCATCTACATCATTTGGATTGAGTGTATTGGTCTTGGCCTCCCTTTCGAGCTCCATCAAGGAACGCTGGAGTTGACAAATTACGCCTGTACGAGTTTCAACCTCAATGTCGAGCATCTTCACTTGCTGATGGATTCCAGTTATACCCCTCTTGTCGGCAAAGCTCTCCCTCTTCTTCGCAGCTGCTGCACGAAGAGTCGCCTGCTCGTTCAATTGTTCCTTGGTAGACATGACCATCGTCATGTTTTCGATTTCCCTGGACATCCAGGTCTTGAGGTCCTTCTTCCTCGTCTTGTCGATTCCACTTCCCGTGTTACTCTTTGATGAGGGGGCTCCAGTCTTGACAGCCTGCCTCTTCCTCTGCTCGGCGACGATTCTTTGCTTGGCAAGAGCCTCAGCTGCTTTCCTCTTGAGGACGTTGGCCTGCTTGGCAGCAGCTTCGCGGACCTTGTTAAGCTCGATCTTGAGCTTCTCGCCATCCCGGAGCATCCTCATCGCCTTTATCTCGGCGGCCTTCTTCTCATTCCTCCTTCCCTCGGCATCCTCTTTCATTTTCCTCTGTAGAGCCGCCCTCTTTTTCTTATCGTTGGCGATCTCGTCCTGTTATGAGCGGAGCAAGTCGAGGAGAAGGTTGCGTTAGAGGGAGGTTTGCGATGCCATATTGCTCTTTGGTTCAATCTCACCTGCAGGTGCTTGCACTTCTTCTCGGCCATATCCCTGAGCCTGATAGCCTTCTGGTGCTCCAAACTCTTGGACTGAAGTTTCTTGATCTTGTCCTGGAGCACCTCTAGTCTCGCCTTCATCTTGGCCTGGGCGGCAGAAGAGGCCGCGGGCATTGCAGTCGCTGCGGGCTTGGTGTGGATCTTATCGAGGAGCTGGGAACGCTCCTGGTTGAGGACTTCGACCTCGTCCTGGAGGCTCTTCATTGCGTCCGTGAAGTGGGTCTTAAGGATCTGCATGGACTCCCTCTCCTTTTCAAGCTGGGTGGCCATCTTCTCCTTCTCTTGAATGTTCCCCGAGATCTCGTTGAGCTCCGTTGCCATCTTGGCCGTAGCTTTGGTGGCCTGTGCGGGGGCGTCACTCTCGTAGTTCTCTTTCGCACCCTCCTCTTGGCTCCTCAGGGCCATCTCCTCTGCTGCCGAAATGTCCCCGTCACCCATGACAACGGCCTCGGCCGTGGCCTTGGCAACAGCCGCGTCAATTTGGGCGTCCTGCAAGGCCTCCTTGAGCCTGTGGATTTCAAGCCTCATGTCTTCCACGGTATCGTTCTCCTGGAAGTGCTCCACGTCGATCTTTACGCCCTGCAGCCTGCCCATCTCGAGGACCTGCTCGTACTTCCACTTCCACTTGTCGGCGGTGAGGGAAGCCTCAAGGGTCTCTTCGGCACTCCTGACGATTCTCTGCGACAAAGCAAAGCAAATCGAGCAGAGAAAGTTGCGTTAGCGCTCGAATTGTCGTGTTAACTGCTTTGTCCATTCTCACCTTCTCCGATGCGACAACCCTCTCCCTGAGGCTCGCGTTTTCACTCCTCAGCTTCATCACGATATCAAGCCTGTCAAGATCCACGACGCTTCCGGGGACGTTGTAGGCTTCTCCTGGGGCCCCGGTTGATCCGATGACGACCTTGGAGTCCATCTGTGCTTGGAGTAGCTGGAGCTTGAGGACCTGGTTCTCCCTCCTGAGCCTCGCGGCCTCCTGGGGCGTAATGGCAGTGGCGACTGTATTCACCGTCGCCTCGTTCCTGATGTTCCTGGCCCTCATGGCGTACCTGAGGGTGTTGGAGGACTCCTCAGTGTTGATGTCGGCTGGGGACACGCAGCAGAGCATCACAGTAAGCGAGTTACCACCGAGTGAGGACGTCAGGAGGCGGGTGAGCTTGGAGTCGCGGTAAGGAATGTGCGCGTTGGCCGCGCCTTCGTCGCTCAAAGCAGCGACGACCTTTCCTAGCACGAAAAGTCCCTTGTTGATGTTGATGCCCTCCTTGAGCCTTTCGCCCGTGGCGTTGGTCCTGGGGAGGAGCGAAGCGACGACCGAAGGAGGGGTCCGTAAGTGAATTGAACGCCATTCGATGCGCGAATCTCGTCGCTGCGCTCCTCTTCCATTCTCACCTCTTCTGCCTCTCGCTTCCTGCGAGGTCCACGAGGGTGAGCTTGGAGCTGGTGACGTCCGATCCGTCCCTTGGAGTTGACTCCACGTAGATGGTGCAGATTGCGTGAGACCGGGAGGACGTGGCGTTCATAGAGGTGGAGCCGGTGGAGCGGATGAGCGAGGCCTTTTGGAGGATCTGGGAGACCTGGGCAGGAGTGGTTACGCGAGTGTATGTGAGGTTGGAGACGTTGATCTCGTTGTTTAGGCCCTCGCAGATGCGAAGGACGGGGGCTCCCTTGGAGGGGGGGACGAGGAGGTCCTTAATCTGAGGGGGTAAAGTGGGGGGGGAAGGGCGCTAGTTAGAAGGAGGGTTTGGGTGACGAGAACACTTCTCATCCATCCTCACCTCCTCGTTGTAAATCTCGAGGTAAGAAATCTTAATCTCGAAGGAGGCTTCGTCAGACTGGGTTTAGGGGGGGGTTAGCAGGGGAGGGAGGGGGGGGAGAAAGGAGTTTAAGGGGGGGCTCACCATTTTATCGGTGTGCTTGAACAGGTCCCTGACAGCCGAAGGTATGACGCCGTCCTCTCCATCTTCCCAATTCGTCCCCATAGTATAGGTCTTTCCAGATCCGGTCTGACCGTAGGCAAGGACGGTGAGGTTGTAACCCTTTAGGAGCTTCTTGTCGATGGATTTTGCAAGCACGGAGTCATAGACGTCAGCGGTGGAGCTCGTGGAAGGAAAGATGGTGTCATAAGTGTATACCTTGATTGCGGTGGAGGGAGGTGTTAGGAATGTTGAGAGACGGGGGAGTAAGGGTCACTTTCTCTCCCTCTTCATAAAAGTCGTTGGTCCTTGTACTGGTTCAGTTTGATTTTAGGAGTCATCAGTCATATCTGGAGTGATTCCGATATGATTTTTGGTAGTTATATATACATAAAGAGTCTAATGGAGGGATAAATCCAAATTTGATGAAAGTAGGAGGTTTTAAATGGCTCACCTTATCGTCGCCTCCGAGAGTGAGGGTGGGATCAGACCCCTGGACTTGAGGGCTTACTTTCAGCACATCAGCACAGCCTTGTGCCTTTTCGTTCGAAGAGAGGGGGCGGACGCGAGTGACAACGCGTATATTTGAGGCCATGTTGTGCCCACAAACAAGGAATAATGGCAAGTCCAAGCAAGGAAGCATTACAAAATTATTTGCTTGCTTTCTAGACTTCTTTACGTTCGGAAATTTTGACTGGGTTTGTGTCCTGAGTAATTGAGCGAGCCCATCTACATTTCTTCATCGAAATGTCGTAAATGGTGGAGGTCATTGAACATTAGATTATTTTAGTGAATAAAATACCTCTTTCGGAGTTCAATGACAACAAAATTAAGTATGTATTTGTTATCGTTATAAGGAGAGGAGTCCTACGAGCCATTTTTTTCCGGTTCGTAGTCTCAAACGAACATAAAGCAAAACCTCACCTACAAAAATATATAAGATGATGCTTCGATTCAGACCAGTGGCCCGTGCAGCCCGTCGTCAGTTCAGCTCCAAGGATGGGGCCCCAACTACCGTGACGTTCGAGAAGATGGAGAGTGACCCTCGTTATAAGGCTGGGATCAAGATCGACATTGACGAGACCTATGAAGGAGACAGGTTCAGCATCAAGGGAGCTGCCATCGAGAACGTCAGGCCGTCTTATTTAGATATGCAGTCTACTACTCCGCTAGATCCCAGGGTTTTGGATGCGATGCTTCCTCATATGATGGTGAGAATACGTGCGAAGAACATCCACTGCTCGGACCACCCTGTTCATTTTTCATCTAATGTCTCGTGTCGCCATCTCTCTCCCCCCCCTCCCTTCCTTTTGACCTCAGGGAAGCTTTGGAAACCCTCACTCCCGCACCCACTCTTATGGCTGGTCCTCTGAGGCCTCAGTGGAGGAGGCTCGTGCCCAGATTTCCTCCCTCATCAACTGCACCCCGAAGGAGATCGTCTTCACCTCGGGGGCGACTGAGAGCAACAATCTGGCCATTAAGGGGGTCGCTGGGTTCTACGGAGGGAGGAAGAAGCACATAATTACCACCCAGACAGAGCATAAGGTGGGGAGATAGAGCGAGAAAAGAGAGGCGAGCGGCAGGTGCAGCGAGCATGCTAAAAGTTTGACACTAACGCCTTTTGATCGTCGCTTCGCCCCTCCTACCCACCACCACCACCCCTCCCTTAGTGCGTCCTCGACTCTTGCAGGCACCTCGAGGGCCAGGGCTTTGAGGTTTCCTACCTGCCGGTAGAGAAAAGCACCGGCCTAGTGAACCTTCAGGACCTCGCCAACACGATCCGCAAGGGCGAGACTAGCCTCGTCTCCGTGATGGCCGTTAACAACGAGATCGGCACCCTCCAGCCGCTCAAGGAGATCGGGGAGCTCTGCCGCAGCAACAAGGTCTTCTTCCACACCGACGCCGCCCAGATGCTTGGCAAGATGCCCATTGACGTAGATGAGATGAAGATTGACTTGATGAGCATGAGCAGCCACAAAATTTACGGACCCAAGGGTATCGGGGGGCTGTACATTAGGAGGAGGCCTAGGGTCAGGCTCACAGAGCTCATCAGTGGGGGCGGGCAGGAGAGGGGGATGAGGAGCGGGACGCTACCCCACCCCTTGTGCGTGGGCTTCGGGGAGGCCTGCGAGGTCGCTGGCAGGGAAATGATGAGAGATGAGAAGCACGTGAACCGCCTCAGTGCGAGGTTGGAGAAGAGCATCAAGGAAAGGATACCAGAGGTCACGGTCAACGGTCATGCGGGGGGGGAGGATGGTATGGGGTACCCTGGGTGCCTCAACGTGAGCTTTGCGTACGTGGAGGGCGAGAGTTTGTTGATGGCGCTCAAGAACGTCGCTGTCAGTAGTGGAAGTGCCTGCACTTCCGCTTCGTTAGAGCCTAGCTACGTGCTCAGGGCTTTGGGTGTGGACGATGAGCTCGCCCACAGCAGTCTCAGGTACGGCGAGAGAAGCGAGTGTGGCGAGAGAAGCGAGGCGCGGAAAGAGATGGAGGATAACATAACATGTCTTACAGCAAACCCTTCGCAACTCGCTTCGTTCGTCGCAGGTTCGGGATTGGAAGATTCACCACAGATGAGGAGGTTGACTTTGTCGTCGACCTGCTGGAGGAGCACGTCACCAGGCTCAGGGACATGAGTCCTTTGTGGGAAATGGTGCAGGAGGGGATTGATTTGAGCACAATTCAGTGGTCGCAGGACGAGGGTCATGATCATGGACATGGACATGGACATTGAAGGGGAGGGGTGCATGATCGGATAATAAGTGGTTTGTTGAGAAAGAGCAGTGGGGTTTATTTTATCTTGTATTTGGAGAGCAATTTGGAGAGCAATTCAGACAATTCGTCGTGGTTGTAGGAGGGTTGAGATTCGTGTGCATTTAGGATTATAGTTCTGGCGAAGAACACGCAGTACCAGCCACACGACCACCCGTCGCTCTGCTTCATCGTTCCGGAAGATGGGAAGGGGGTGAGGGGGGTCATTTGGGTGGAAGATTTGATGGATGCATGCCCATAAGCGGCAATTAGGGAGCTATTCAAAGTTTTACGGAAGGAGGTAGCCGTTGCGAGGTTGGAGTTTCGAGGACAGGAATCGTAGTGAACGTGGTGCAAATTGGTGGTGGTGACGCTCCTGCAGATCCTAACGTGAAGTAGGGACCAGTGAGTCCCCCGGCCTAGCTGCATAAAGGCGGCATGTGGGTCAGAGAAGGACGAATTTATTGGTATTAACAAGTCAATGTCAACGTTCTCATCTTCGTTTAGTACTGGGGGGACAGCACCCCGAAAGAAGTTCGCGCACTGCAACGAGGGAAACGTTAGTGAGAGGAGTGGATGTATGTGGTGTAACTTTAAAAAGCGGACCCACCTCCTCCCCGTAGTCCTCGTCGTCGGGGTCTAACTGGTGCACGAGGAAGGAGGAGACAGATGGAGGCAGGAAGTAGTGAGTGTTTTTATTCAGAGACAGAGCCTCAAGAAAGAAAGCCACGATGTTGTCATTCAGCCACTCGCCAGGTTGGAGGAGATGGAGATCTTGCTCGTATACCTGCTGGTCGCCAAGTTGGGAATGGACAACTGGAGTGGACATCTGAGGAAGGCCCCGCGAGGGAGTTTGTGAATAATGAGCGTTTGAAGGAAAGGTAAGGTAAAATGAGACGCAATACAGAAGAGGGGGGCGATATAATGTCTATTGCACACTGTTTGCGCAAAAATAAGCCGTTTTGAGAAAATTGTCAAAAATCCAAGCTTTGTGTTTTAAAGATATCAAATTAAAAATTATGTGATATATTTGAATTTGATACAAAACACTATTCTAAATTTATTGGAACTTGACACAAATATTAGAATTTAAAAAAATACTTTTTTTGGTTAATTATTTATTTCGAATTTAAAAATTATTCAGTAAGTTCAAAAGTATATGACAATAAGCATTAATAATTTTTATAGCATTTAAAGTGCAACAACGTCATAAATAAATTTATTATCAGGGTATGTATTGCACTGTAAAGTCGCTAATCAATTACAAGATGATAAAAATTATATATGACTTTGAATGAAGATTTAAAAATATTCATAACAGGTTAAAAACGAATACACCTCGACCTACAAAGTTGACACTCGAGAGCTACTGAAGCGGCAACTGCCCCCATAGCTTGAACATCTAGTGTTGTTCTTCCATTGTATCACCCATATCCTTGTTACGGTAACGTTTAGCGTGAAATTTAATACCATCTCTCCTTAACAGCTTCAAATACCTCTGCTTGGTGCCCTGGCTGTCGGTCGTACTACCCCCCGAAACCTCTCCCTCGGTGTCAACCTTCCTTCTTCGCCACTTGCTTCCCAATAAACCACCAAAAATAACGAAATCAGTTCCCAATGTATCAGGCAATCCGCGAGAACGATTTAAGCACCATCAATGATCTTCACGCTAGCGGCGACTACCCGGATTTGTCGAAGCCAGATGATGTTGGGAACTACCCCGCTCACTTGGCTGTCCTCTTCGATCGTCGAGACGTCCTGAGATTCTTACATGACAAGGGTGTTGACTTGTCTGCCAAGTGCGACTCAACAAATTACGGGACGCCAGCCTTTTACGCAATGGTGAGCCGGGGTGGGGGGAGTGACGCAGCGAGAAACTCTAATGGGCGGCTCTGTAAAAAAATCTTCCTGCCCTTACCCTTGTGTGTGTGTTTTTCTGCTCCTCCCTCCGCCCCCCTCCCTCCCTTCCCAGCACTACGGTAAGACAGACATGCTTTCCGACCTCTGGAAGATGGGTTACGACCTGTCCGCCCCCTGCGATCGTTACGGTCTCCCCCCCTTATACTACGCCACCAAGTCCGGCGACACCTTAACCGCGTCCCACCTCGAGGACGTCATGTCGAGGGGGACATTGCAGGACGTTATGGCACTACTTATACAGAGGTGCACGAGGGGACACTTCGGGAGGAACGTGAGCAGGGCTAGAATTAAGGAGAGGGAGAGGTATACGTTCGCGCAGACGCTGATCGCGGCGCCTTGGAGGGGGGGGGTTGTGAGGATGAGGTATAATAAAGATCTGCTGGAGAGGGAGGCGAGGGAGGTAAGGGCTGCCGCGGAGGGTTGGGGGGAGGGTGGGGGGGAGGGTAAGGATGAGGGTAAGGATGAGGGTAAAGATGAGGGTAATGAGGACGTCAATGTAGCAGCTTCCGGGCCACCGCCTGAGGTATCAGGTGATGCCGGTGGAGGCGCGGCGGCGACGACGGGTTGAAAATAGAAAGGGGGGGGAGGGGGGGGGGTTGGAAAAAGGGCGGAATATCTATATTTGAGGACGCAGTGGCTCTAGAGAGGATAGAAAAAATTCAAACACATTTTTTCTTCTTCCTTTTTTTACTTCATTAGCTTAACCCTAATATTACAACAACTCCCCCCCTCCCCCTTCCCCATCAACTTTCCTAGTTGATGAGTTTGTCCGGGAACTGGCTACTGTTACTTTGAATGATGCCCACAATAATCCCAAAGATCCCCAGTGCGCTCGCGAAGATCTCAACGATCAATATCTTAACGAACAACGTCGGGTCCTGCGCGTCCGCCAGCGCGCAGCTGCTCCCCGCAACCCCAACGCTGATCCCGCTCGCCACGTTCGTGAGTCCCACGGATAGGCCCGAGCAGAATACCCCGAAGCCTGCAAAGTACCATGTGTTGTAGTCCCAACCCTCGGAGAAGACACCGTCGACGTAGGAGGAGTCCTCGGGCTTCTTCATTAGGCCGTTCAGGACGATGGCCATGATTACACCGTAGATCGCGGTGGCCTCGCAGAAGATAACGGAGATTAGGTTCTTGGAACGGATTCGAGGGGCCTTTACTGCGGCTCCTACGAGGGAGGAACCGGTGAGCCAGATTCCCCAGGCGGCACCTACGACTGAGAGACCGAGACCGAAGGCTATGCCGAAGGATCCCCAGCCATAGGGCGACCTGTGTGTGGGTGGGGGTGAGTACATTGGTGAGGGTGAGAGGGTTAGTTTGTTTTGGTCCTTAGTTTCATTTGGGGAGTTGATGTTTGGCGATGTGTCGTTGATGGTGTCGTCAGTGGTTCGATTTGTTTCTTTTAAGGTAAAAAATGACGCTAAAAATGACGCGAAGGAGAGAATAAAAAAGAGGGCATGTTGTGAATGGTGTGTTGCTTGTCTTTTTGTACGTGTTGTGATGCATTTCGAGGGATTTGGGTAGATGTGGTTGGTGTACAGCGTGTAAATGATGGTATTATACCCTAATTCATTCCATTTAAGCGCATTTGAGATCGTTTTTAGTAGTTTTCTCATTTGTATCGGATCGGCCTATCACTTCATTGTTAAGTGTGTGCGTGTGTGTGCATATATTATATAGCGTTTATCTTACATATGTGTTAATACTTCAGACCATCCTTGATTACAATAAGCAGATTGACAACCAGAGGCGTCAGATGACATCTTAAGAGAATGGGGAAGAGAATGGGAGAGATTTGGGGTGGGACTTTTGGAGAAAGGAGATTTGGCCCGAACTCATTCTCCTGAGCTGATTATTTCCCTAACAATTTCCCTAACAAACATCTTTACTCATTTTAAAAGTATTGACAACATACACAAAGGATATATATAGCATACACACACACCACCTACACGCACTTACACTACACAGACTATATCCTACCTCCACAAAATGTCATCCCCCGAAGCTTTCAACAACACAGCCTCTGCATTGTTCTCTTACATTACCTCACTACCAGGATGTGATGCTACACAACTTAAAGATCTAGCAGATGGTAACACACTATTTACTATTATGAGTAAGGTAAGTTGGAGAGAATCACAGAACACACTTCCAAAACTCTTGTCTTCATTTGTCTTCATTTGTCTTCATATCTCCTTCCTACACCTCAACCCACCTCCCCTCACCCTCCCCCCCCACCCCCCCCCCCCACACACACCCACCCGCAGGTCTCCCCAGATTACTTCGATCTCTCCACCCTGACCCCTACACCAGGCACAAACTGGCCCCTCCGTCTCTCCAACCTCAAGAAGCTTGTTTCCAACCTCACTGACTACTACACATCAGAGCTCCTCATGCAGCCCTCCCTCCTCCCCTCCATCCAGCTCGACCTAATCGCAAAGTCAGACGACTCCAAGCAACTCTGCGACCTTCTATCCGTCATTGTCCTAGCTTTAATATCCTGCCCCTCCAAGGCAGACTACATCCAACCAATAATGCAGCTCTCCCCAGACGATCAGGGCGCCCTAAAGTCAGTCATTGAAACGACCATGTCAACTGTCACAAAGCTCGAGCTCCAGCGCCGCGAGTCGCTAGAGTCAGAGGGCGAGGAGGTGGACTTTGACTCCCACGGCCTCACGAGCGACGAGGTTACTGCGCTCCAGGATACCGTCACGTCGCTCACAGCCGAGCTGGCCAAGACCAAGACCGACCTGGCGGCCGCGGAGCTCGCCAAGGACGACGGTCGCGCAGAGGAGGCGGAGAGGCACAATGAGAAGCTCAGGACGCTCGTTGAGGACCTCCAATCCAGGCTCGAGGCCAAGGAGAAGGAGTCCTCCAGCACGGCCGAGGAGCTCCGGTCCCTCAAGTCAGCCCACGACGACCTGCTAGACAAGCACGGGACCCTCCAGGCCAGCCAGAAGGGCCACCTCGACGAGCTGGAGATCCTCCGCTCCAAGTCCCTGCAGCTTACCAAGGCCGAGGCCCAGCTCGCAAAGGCAAAGAGCAAGATCGAGGAGATGGAGCCCACCCTCGTTCGCGTGGCGGAGCTCGAGAGGAAGGGTGGAGAGTACCTCGACAAGATCCTCAAGCTCGAGGAGGAGACCAAGCAGGTCCCCGTCCTCCAGAAGAAGTCTGACGCCTCCAAGGCCTCCCAGATAGCCGCCGAGAAGGCAGCCCACGACTTCGAGACCAAGCTCAAGGCCAAGGCTGCGCAGGTCGACCAGCTGAAGTCCCAGCTCCAGACGGCCTCGACCACGTCAAAGATGTTCGAGACGGAGCTCTCGAACCTCAAGGCCACCCGCTCGGAGTCAGTGGACTCACCCCCCCCCGCAGGTGTCCTCCCTCCCCCCCCAAGCGCCGAGGTCACAGAGAAGCTAGCCCGCCTAGAGTTCGAGAACACCACCCTGAAGAAGGAGCTCGCCTCCCACGCCTCAGCCTCTGGCGGCGGCCCCTCTCAGGAGGACCTTGAGGCTGCGGTGAGGAAGCAAGGGCTAGCGACTGCGGACGCGGAGAAGGCGCAGGCTGAAGTAGCGTCACTGAGGGCGGAGCTTAAGGAGGTACAGGCAATGGGAGAAGGAAGACAGAAGGACTTAGAAGCGACGAGGGCTACGCTGCGGGACGCTAAGAAGGCACTGGAGGAATCAAAGGCAAAGGAGGAACAGATTAAGAAGGAGAGGGGGGAGGGAGAGGAAAGTAACAAGAGGAGAGAGGAGGAGGTTGAGCAGCTCAGAAAGAGGGAGGAGAAACAAAAGGGGGAAATCGACAGCTTTAAGGAAGGTGAGAGTTCAACATGTCAGAAATAACCATAGTATCAAATACCAACACTCGCCCCCCCCAACCCCCCCCCCACCCCCCCCTTGAAGCCGTCGCTAAGCTGACAGCTTCCCTCAAGACGTCCTCCTCCACAATCTCCAAGCTCAAAAGCGACCGTTTGAACATCGAGGCGTACACGAAGCAGACCATAACACGCTTCCAGGACAAGTACCTCGTAGCACTACAAGGGTGTAGGCAGAAAGTTAAGGATGAACGAGCTAGGGCGGAGGGACTAGAGGAAAGAATGGAGAGGTGAGAAACGTGTTGTGTTGGTGGGGAGACGAAGGAATGAGGGTTGGCTGGCATGCCTTTTCTTCTTCTTTTTCAGCTCTCTAAAAAAATTCCCTCCCTTCCCCCCCCCCCCCAACCCTCCCTCCCCGCGCGCAGGGATAAGGCGAGCCAAAAGAGGGAGGAGAGACTGCTGAGCGCAACGATATACGAACTGGGTCTGCGGATCATGTCCGAGCGCATGAAATCCTAAATTTTATATTTTTTCCCAAGAAGACCACCACCTTCATTCAATTACATGAGCCCAAAATTGCACGCCTCCACCACCTTCCCCTTTACCGCTTCTCGCCCCTCCTCTTCCCCCTCCTGGCCTTGCCCGGTGTCCCCACCGCTGTCGGCGACGGCGAAGCTGCCGAACTTACGCTGACGCCGCTAGACATTTTCTTCACCAGCACCTTCTTTTCTCCTCTCCCCCCTCCCCCTCCCCCTCGCCCTCCCCCCCCCTTCAGCCTCTCGGCCTCCCTTTTCTGTGCCCTTGCCTTCCTTTCTAACTTATCCAGAACTTTGGTGCTCGCCGTTCTCAAGCTCCCGATGAACGTGCTCAGCGTCCCAAACAGCTCCTGCGGTTCCGCCGTCTCCACGTTCTCCCCCAGGTACTTACAGAGGTTCTTGAAGCCCTCCTCCATCGAGCTGTACTTTTTCTCGAGCCCCACCAGCGCCTCCTTCGCGTTCTCAATGAACTCCTTCATGCTCGACATGCCCTTGTAACCTTCGCTGTCGTCCTCCTCCGCGATCTTCTTGAGCCCGTTCTCGGCGATCTTGCAGCTGCCGCTAATTTTGCCCATGCTGGTCTTCAGAGCACCCAGGCTCTTCTTGCTGGCGCCTCCGCAGTGAGGGAAGTCGTCAACAACAGAGAGCAGGTCCCTCATGCTCTCTGCGATGCTGCTGACGACATAGTCGAGCAGGGTCTCGCCCCTGTTGGTTTTGGTCTCAGTAAGCTTGACGAGCCCCGTCATTTTGAACCCCTTCGCTGACCCCTTCGCCGTCCCCTTATTCAGCTCGTTCCCAAGCTTGAGTACGATGGCGAGGAGGTTCCTAAACTTGGTGCTCTTCTTCGTCTCCGCGCACGCGCTCACGATCACTTCTATGTCACCGTCGAGCATGTCCACGGCGTCGAAGAAGGTGCGCTTCGCCTGCATCGCGAGTAGCCTCTGCTTGAGGAGGGGAATCTCTACGATTGCCAAAATGAACTTCTCAGCCTTCCCGAGGAGGTTGGCGTCCTTGCCGTCGTTGACGTAAGTTGTCACGGCGCTGACCTCGTCCGGTTCGGGAATGAAATCGAGAATGCTGGATATTCCGGCGATTCCTAAAACGGGAAGGGTGGGGGGGTGGGGGGGGGGGGGCTGATGAGTGAGAAGGAAAAGAGACAGAAATAGATGTATGGGTTATGGTATGAGGTCGTTGCTCACCAATGAACTCATCGTCAAGCTGGTAGCATGCCTCAGCAATGTCCTTGAACTCCTTCTTTCCGAACTGCGCGAGCATGATGTTCATGTTCTGCGAGCGCTTCCCGTCAATGAGGGAAACCACCTTGCTCCTGTTGCTATTCGACGTCGAGGCTGACCTTGGCTTTGTTGATGTTATTTCAAAGTTATCTTTGAGGTCAGGAAAGAGAGCGGTGGCATCGGCATCTCCATCTTCAGCTCCATGTCCAAGGTCTCCCCAGATGGTCCCCTCAGTCGACTTCAAGGTCTCCCAGTGGATTTTCTTCATCTTGGGCCCTTCGTCCTTCTTCTTCCCTCCAAGTTTAAAACCCCCACGGCCACCGCCGCCCCTCCCAGCAAGCATAGCAGCTAGCCCTCCTCCTCTCCCGCCGCGCCCTCCTCCGCCTCTTCCAGCCAGCATCGCGGCAAGTGGAGAAACGGGGAGGCCAGCCTTTCCTGCCCCCCTTCCTCCTCCTCCACCTCTTCCTGCCATCATGGCAGCAAGGGGTGAAACAGGCAACTTGGCCTTCCCTCCCTTTTCCTCAGATTTGCCCTCTTCCTTATCTTTGGGTTGTTGAGTCTCCTCTTTCTTCTTCTCTACCTCCTTTTCTTCCTTTTCTTCCTTTTCTTCCTTTCCTTCCTTTTCTTCCTTTTCTTCCTTCTCTTCTCTCTTCTCTCCGCCTCCCTCCTCCCCCCCACCCTCCTCACCATTCCCTTTAGTTCCCTCTCCCCTGTCCTCCTTTTCTTTCTTTTCTAGCAACGCTTGCATTCCAATGGCGGCGAGCTGCTCCATCGTCAAAGTCGATCCATCTGCAGCAGTAGCGGTTGCCGCGGCAGCTGCGGTCGAAGTGGATGTAGGAACGGCCACATTGTTGGCAGCCATCGCCTTGAACATTGCCTCGTAATAGTTCATATATTGCTGGTATTTCTGTATTTCCTCTGGGGTCCACGGTGTTTGCACAGGGGTACCGTCTGTGTTCGTTGGGCGCATTTGAGCAATAGCCGCTTGTGCATAGTAGGATGCGTACTGTTGTTGTTGTTGTTGCTGCTGCTGTTCCTCCTCCTGCTGTTTTTCTTGCGTCTGTCTGCGTTGCCGCTGTTGTCTTTGCTGTTGCAAAGGACCCCCAACATTCTCGTTCTTTTTTTCGCTCCATTCCCCCCCCACCTCCTCACTCCCCTTCTCCTGCTCCCCCCCCTCCTCATCAGAACTATTACTATTACTTCCACCTCCATCCTCCCCGAAACTCAACCCTGCGCCTTCCCACCACTCCGCCAACGACTGACGAGGCTTCACTTTTCTAGGACCGGACCCAGGTGTTGCCGAAACGCTTGATCTCCTGGAAGTCTCAGCGGCCTTAATCTCATCTTCCTTCTTCTGCGATTCCTTAGCCAGGGCAGCTGCCTTCTCGGCCTGGGGATCAGCTGCGGCAAACATTGCAGGCACGACGCTTTTTCTTCTCCCTCCCGCAGATATAGTCGCGCCCTCCTGTGCTCGTTCCGTTTCGTTGGACCTCGAAATGGAGGCTAGCGCCGACTTCATTGCATCTTCAAGCACAATTGACGTTCTACTCCTTGCCTTCGTCGTAGGAACAGATTCAAAGTTTTCTTCGTACTGTTCATCTCCACCACCGGAGTTGTTATCATCACCTACGACGGGGACCATCTCCTTGTCTTCTTTGTCCTCCTTGTCTACCTTGTCCTCGTCGTCCTCGTCGTCTTCATCATCGTAACTTTGATGAGGCACCACAACAAACACACCCTCGTTGAGCGCTTTGACCCTATCCCTTCCCCCCTCGCCACCATCCTCCCCACCCTTAGACTTTGGAGGAGGTTGCACACCGAGCTTCTTCTCGACATCCTTCTGTATTTTCCTAAACTTTATTTTGGCCGCCTTGTTTGGAGCGTGCTCGACAACCTGAGCGTGCAACTCTGAAGTGAGAACTTTCTGTAGATTGACATCTCTCACGCAGAGCTCCTTGATCTCCGCTCCAGTAATGTAACCGTGAGCCTCAGTCTCTTTCATGAGCTGCCCTGCCAACTCGACAGTGGTTCCAGATGAGGACGAAATGTTGGACAGAGCCAAACGCAGGTCCTCACTGTTGAACATCATTGTGGCGCTAGTGGTTTCAGAGGATGACCCACCAGCCTGATAAGTGGTAGCGGATCTCACCCTGAATATTGCCTCGCTAGCTTTCAAGGTCGTAGGGTGCTCGTTCCCGAGCAGGGATCGGAAGGTGGAGAGAGCTTTGCTGTAGTGAGCAAAAGCTTCCTCCTCGCTGCCCCCCATAAGCTCACAAGTCTTTCCAAGGGCCATGTGCGTAGAGGCTACAGAAAGAACCCCCTCGCCCTCGACCTCTTCTCGGATGGCGAGAGCGTACCTGAAATGCTGCCTCGCCTCAGGAAACTCAGACTGGAGCCTGAAGAGCAGAGCAAGGTTGAAGTGCGAATCGGCCGTGGCGGCATTTTTAGCCCCGAGATGCCGGATTCTTATCACAAGCGCCCGCCCGGCGTACTCAGTCGCCAACTTAAGCTTCCTTGTTGAGGCAAAGTAGGCAGACAGGGTCGAGTAAGTGTCTGATGTGCACAGGGACATCTTCCCATAAGTCATTTCAACCGTGGTGCAGAACTGGGAGTAAAGAGCCTCGGCTTCGATTTGGGGTTATTGTGTTGGGCAAGGGGGGTTAGTACAGAGGTTTGCGAGGGGGGCAGGGGAGGCCAAGCGAAGATACGACTCACCCGTGGAGGGGTCGTCCGGGTTCATCTGTTGCGTCATCTCTGCAAGCAAATTGAGGAGAGGGATGGCAGACTGGGGGTTGAGCGAGGGGATGATTGAAGTCTGAGCCTCCTCGACGACCTCAGCCAACTTTGAGCGTGCACCGTACGAGTCGTTATGGTGATGAAGCGCCCAGCATTTCTCCAAATCTTCGGAGAGCAACATGTGATTTGTGGAACTGTTACTTGGAGTCTGGAGTAACTGGAATTGAGTGGGTTTTGGGAGGGCAAATGGTGGAAGGAAAGAGAAGTTACGTAACAAAAATTAAGATGCTGAGGCGATCTCTTTGCGGTGTAACCTACTGTACAAATATACTTTTCAACAAGAGTCGGGTCGTTAAATAAGATCAAACCAAACCCCACTTGCCGCCGTACACGCGGCTTCAAAATTATTTGTCTAAGCGCCTCACTACCAAATGACCCAGCTGTCAAAAGATTTTCAACGTGCTCATTCTCAGTGCTTCTCATCTCTTCCTTTTAAATTTCAGGAGCAATCCTGAAGCAAGCTCAAGCAATCCAAGAAACTCAGATTTTAAGTTAGTTGTCTCCTCTTGGATCTAAAGGCTCCTATCGATGAATCGCGGACAAGAGCGCACCCATAATGCGGGAGGAACCGTTTTTAGGGTGAGGAATTGCAGTATCATCCCCCCCACGTACTTCCCTGGTTCAAATTCTAACCCACATCCCCCTCCTCGAAACTCCCTTTCAAAAAGATTGATAGGAGATACAGTGAGCTGAAGGCCATCGGCAAGGGTTCTTACGGCGTTGTCGCCTCCGCCGTAGATGCTATCACTCAGCAGAAGGTTGCGATCAAGAAGATCTCCCCCATGGCAGCTCACTCTCAGGATGCCAAGCACGTCTTGAGGGAGGTTAGGTTGATGAGGTACCTTGGGGTTCACGACAACATTATAACCCTTAAAAACCTGTCGATGCGGGAGCAGGACGACGAGCTTTACATCGTAATGGAGCTGCTGGACTCGGACCTTCATAGGATCATTCAGTCGTCCCAGGGTTTGTCTGATGCCCATCATCGCTACTTTATGCACCAGTTGCTTCGCGGGGTGAATTACTTGCACAAGCACAACGTCATCCACCGCGACCTCAAGCCCGGAAACCTGCTCGTTACAAGAAATTGTGAGTTACGCATTACTGACTTTGGCCTCGCAAGGTTGAAACCCACGAGGGAGGGTGAGGGGGGAGAGGAGATTGAGGAGGCTATGACTGAGCACGTCGTGACTAGGTGGTACAGGCCCCCCGAGCTGATGCTCTGCCCCGACGGCCTCTACACTGCCTCAGTCGACATGTGGAGTGTCGGCTGCATCTTTGCCGAGCTCTTAGGCAGGAAGCCCTTGTTCCCCGGCAAGAACTTTGTCCATCAGTTGACACTCATATTCGACGTCATTGGTAGCCCGAGGCCTAGCCAAGTTTCCCACATTAAGAGCCGCCAAGCCAAGAAGTTCCTAGCGAGCGTGCAGGGGAAGACTCCGGTGGACTTCGAGACCTTGTACCCCAGTTGCAACCCCGTTGCTGTGGACCTCCTGAAGAAGCTTCTCAAGTTCGAGCCTAGTGAGCGCCTCGATGCTGCCGCCGCCCTGGCCCACCCTTACTTCGACGCTCTCAGGGCAAGCAACAAGACTCCCGACCCCCCCGTGAGTATCGACTTCGAGTTTGACTTTGAGTCCCAGAACCTCAGCAGGGGGCGCCTGAAGGCGCTCGTCATCGAGGAGGTCAAGGGGGTCCAGAGGAGTAGGAAGAAAGCAGCCCCAGCCGTATCATCTTCTGCCGCGACCGCAGCCGCAGTAGCGAAGAGGGAGAAGGAGAAGGAGAGGGAGGATAGAAAGGCGAGGGAATTTGCAAGGGAGGAGAGGGAGAAGAAAAAAGAAGAGGCCAGGGCGGCAGCGGCTGCAGCGGAGAAGGAGGCGGAGAGGGACGCTCTGAGGCTTGCCAGGAGAACGGCAGCATCCGTCAGTCCTACCAAGGAAGAGCCAACCCCCAAGGTTAGAGGGGCTCGTGGAGGGGCTAAGAAGGCGAATGCAGTAGTGAGGGAAGATAGCAGCAGCGACGACGACTCCAGTGACGGCAACGAGGATACACACGTTAGAGGTTGCACAAACGACGAGAACAAGCTCCCGGCCAGGTCGAACAATAGCAGTAAAAGTAATGTACCGCCTCCCATCCCGAAGCGCCCGGAGCGCAAGGTCAGGGAAGAAGGTGACGCTGAGGCTCGTAGGAAGCCTAGGTACTCCGAAGAGGCAATGAGAATTGCCCAAGGAAGGCCTCCGGTGGCGGAGCAGGAAAGGAAAGGTCGCATAAAGTCCTCTTTCATGAACCCCACCAAGAGCAATGTCAGGGCCAACGCGCACAGAGCTGCGACCTCGAGCGCCGTGGGAAGGGGGACAAACCAAGATTTGCTCTTAAAGAGGCACAGGTCTAGGAGCAGGAGTGCGGGGGGGAGCACCGAGCAGGTGATGGCAGGACACGGACTGTACGGAGGACCTGTGGGAAGGCCAGTCAAGGCAACGAGGGGAGCAATTCCGACTGGCACCGACATCGAGGCCGTCGCCATGGCCGCAGCGAACGCTATTGCCGCCGGAAGGGCGGCAAACAAAAATGTTTTGAAGTCGGCAGCTGAGAAGAGGAAGAGCAAAGGTGTCACGGTTCCTAAAAGTCCAAAATTCAGCGTCATGAACTGGCAGAAGAAGGAACGCGGAGCGAGGGGGACCGGTGTTGGACAGAAACGTGTCGAAAACCGCGTCTTCCGCTGATGATGATAACTTGTGGAACACTTATAGTAGAAAGTAATGACATATCGTTTTCTTCAATCTGCCTCGCCCAAATCTTCTGCTCTTCTGCAACTCCCAGAATTTTCACTTCGTCGATCCCCCACTTTTGTCCTTTAGCTCGCGCCGTAAATAATAAGTCAGATAGCATGGTCGTTGCTATTTCTTCCAAGATCTGCCCGTGCAATCCATGCTGCAAATGGTCCAATATGGAGGTAACAGCTTGGGCTCTTGATGCGAGCGCCAGAGGGGCCATGGTGATTAGGTGAGTAAATTGGGGGTGGGGGAAAAGATTCGGTGAACAGAGTGTCGAATTTACCACAATTACCCGTATTGTGCCCGTCTTATGTTTTCCATCGCGTCCTTACCACCTACACCCCCTCCTCCCCCCCCAATGCAGTGGGATCTTTCTTGGAGTCGCCCTTTTGCGCACGGCCAAGATTTCGGTTGGGTGCGAAGTCTCATGCGAGGGAGCCGATTGTCCCGAAGACCCTATCGAACTCGCTGATTGCAACGAGAAGGTGTTCGGATTTAAACCTTCCAGTTTGTTGGCAGTGATGGGAATGATTGTTGGGCTCCTGGCAGCGATAACGATGCCTGTTATCGGGGCTATTGTCGACCATACGAGCTACAGGTGGAAAATCGGAGCAGTCAGTGGATTCTTGTTGGTTCTAATCAACTTCTTTCAGTCCTTCCTCTCTCAGTCAACCTGGGCCTGGGTTGCCTTCCTTCAGATTGTCGCGCCTTACATATACCTCGTCCACTGCGTCGTGCAGTACGCGTACCTCCCAGAGCTCACGTCCGACAAGGACGAGCTTAGCGACATCACCGCTCAGTGCAACATGTGGCAGTTCCTCACTCAAGTCGGTTACATTATTGTCGTTCAGATTTTTGCCATAGCCATGGGCACGGGGTCGATCGGGACGGCGCGAATCAGCCAGGTTATGCTGGTGGGATGGTCCGCTTTCTTCTTCTACGTCCCTTGGGCGGAAATGTTTGGTCACCGCCCAGCTTTGAGTTCCGTTCCTGATGGGGAGACCTTGCTTAGCGTGGGCTTCTCCAGGATCAGAAAGACGATTGGAGAAATGAGGACCGATTTCAACGCCGTCTTCGTCGTCCTATGCGCTGTTGCCTTCAGCGAAGCTGGGGCGAACGCCTTCACCACAATTGCGGTAACTTACTGCGACCAGGTCTTGCTTATGTCAGCTACTGAGACGTCACTTCTCATCCTCATCTGCTTGGTTGTCGCCGTGCCTTCATCAATTTTATTCGCAAAGTTGACGAAGAAGATCGGTGCCCACAAGAGCTTCATGCTCTCGTTGGCGTGGTGGGCTTTTGTAACCCTCTTGGCCCCGGTATTTATGAACGGTCCTACCCACAAAACGAACGGCTATGTCTTCGGGATTCTCTGGGGCATGGGTTTCGGCTGGATCTACCCCACACAGAGGGCCCTATACTGCCTCCTCATCCCCGGAGGCCAGGAGAGCGAGCTCATGGGCATCTACATTTTCGCAGGGCAGATCCTGGTCTGGATGCCGCCCGCAATTTTCACGCTGCTGAACGAGGCAGGTGTCAGCATGGCGTGGGGGCTCGCCAGCGATGCCTGCTTCTTCCTCGTCGCCCTGGTTATTGCCTACAGCATGGGCGATTTTGAGCTGGCCATGCAGAAGGCCAAGGCAACCTTGAGCAAGAGGGTCATGGGCGCCGGCGCCGACGGCGCACTTGGCACAAACGAAGGGTTGAAGGATTTCGAAATGCCTCCCCAGGATCAGATGACGGTGTGAAGGGGGAAGCGTGGAGGAGGGGGGGGAAGGCAATCGTGATCGGATCCCGTAATCTAAAAGCATTTGGCATTCAATTCACAGAACTAGATGTTTAGTTGACGTACTCCTTTCCTGCTTCACTAAAACAGGCCGCTTATTTGGTCGTCACCTGCCCGGGCGCCAGCTGGGGACTCATCTCTACCATCATCTCAAAGAATTTATCCCCGACACGAGCCTTAAGCTCCTCCCCAGCCTTCCTTCCCATATCCACGGCATCGGCAATGCTGCCACTGGCGGAGGTCTCGTAGAGCTCCGATCCGTCGGGCATGGCGATGAGGCCGCGGAAGAGCATCTCGCCGTTTACGATCCTAGCTTGTCCAGCGATGGGAGTCTTGCAGTTTCCATCGAGGGCCCCCAAGAAGGCGCGCTCGCAGTCGACGGCCGCCTTAGTTTCGGGGTGGTTGAGAGCATCAATATAAGCGAGGCTCCTCTCATCGTCGTCCCTGCACTGAATTCCGATGGCGCCCTGGGCGACGGCGGGGAGCATCTCGTCCCATTCCAAGACGGAAGTAGCGCAACCGTCCATGTCCATCCTCTTTAAGCCCGCGATGGCCAACAAAGTGGCATCGACTACCCCGTCGTCGAGCTTCCTCAACCTTGTCTGAACATTACCCCTGAAATTGACGCACTTGAAGGTAGGATTCTTGGCGAGCAACTACGCCATAAGCGACGAGCGAAAAGGGTTAGGATTGGGATGGGGGGCGGACTTCATAGACACCGTCAAAGCTGCACCCCAGCGTCTCACCTGAGCCTGGCGGCGAAGGGAAGCAGTCCCAATGACAGAGTTGTCAGGCAAATCGGCAATGCTCTTGACGCTGCCGTCGCCGGCGATGAAGGCGTCATTTGTGTCCTCGCGAGGGAGGTTACAGGGTAAAACAGTCTTGTCAGGAAGCCACGTGGGAACGTCCTTCATGGAGTGTACACAAATGTCAACCTCATTATTCAAAAGTGCAGTGTCGAGCTCCTTCGTGAAAAGACCCTTGCCGCCGAGCTCCATGAGAGACTTGTCCAAAATCATGTCTCCCTGGGTCTTCATGACGCAGATTTCAAGGGCACCCTGATGAAGATGGATGGGAACGGTGAAGGGATAGTCAGAATTATGGAAATGGGGCCATAGAAATAGTTTATGTTGGCAGTTAGACGATGACAAGCAAAATTCTAAGCTACAAGCTCCCCATCCACCCCTTTCTACTCCCACAACCCCATCTACATCCACTCACCTCCTCTGCGAGCTCCGGGAACTTTTCAATCAACCTCTTTCTGGTCTCATACGCCTGAGCGAGGGCCAAAGGTGACCCGCGAGTACCAATGCGGAATGGATCTGACGGTGATGCTGGTGTAAAAGCATTTAATGAAGTCTAATGGGATATTTTCCACACCGAGGTGTGAGATCGGAGAATCTATTTTTCAGCTTTTACAGCACAACCACGCCCTAATTTAACAATAATGTACTCACCGTAGTCCTAATAGATACATGAGGCACAAAAGCTACCGCTGATCCGACCAAAGAAGCCACAAGAATGGAAAACTTCATGGCATCGATTTGCTATTGAGGTTGTAGCTCTGTGAGCTGCACGGATGTTTCCAAAAGAACAAAAGGGCTTCAAAGAATATCTCAAATCATTTTTGACCCCTTTCACTTCCGCGTTTGTCACCGTAAGTTTGTTACGCACCGTTAAGACAATTGGAGTAGACGAGATGTTCGTTAAAGAGTCAGATTGATGCCAAATTGGCGACAATCAATCAATTTTCGACCCCTTTGCGCCCCTTCCTCACGCTCATTTCCGCCCACCTACGAAGATAGACGAACAACGAAACAGGCTGTAATAATTTTTCGTTAAATCGCCCATGAAGCCCCTAATTGTCCTCTTCATTTCCAATCTTAAGTTTAAAGTCTCACGAACAAGGTCATTCAGTTTAGGAATGGAAACCTTTGAAAGTTCATTCCTCAAGGATCCCCGAACGGGAGTCTGCGACTGCTCAATAGCATGCAGCGATTTGCTGGGATTAGCGATGTGGAGGAAGGAGGGGAAGGATTGGAAAGTTGACCTCGGCGGTTTGTCGAGGGGAAAGGTTGAACAAAACTTCGGGTCTCCCGCGGCAATGTCGGGAGTAGTGTCACCTGAGGGGTCTCGATTGGGATCTCCGACCTATAGGATAACCCTTAAGAGCTTCCTCCTCGCTCAGGCCACTGAAAAGTTCCTCAGGGAGCCCCTCGATGAGAGCCTCTCTTCTCCATTGTCCACCAACCGGCCTTCCAAGGAGGTTACGGCCAAGGTTTTAAAGATCATCCGGGAGTGGCATAGGATCGACGCGAAGGCCGGGGCTGCTCTCTCCACGAAGAACGCGCAGGCCTACTACTCGGGGGTTGTCTGTACCAAGAACTGCTACGAAGTATGCACCAAGCTCAACGAGATCAGGGCCAGTGCTTTCGGGGGTTGCAACGAGGTTAAGAGGGGGAAGAGGGGGAGAAAGACGCAGGGAGAGGACATTTTCCTCTCCCCTAGTAAGGGGACGATGGGCGAGGATGAGGTGAGCGATTTTGGAGGAAAGGTTCGCAGCTGTGAGACAAACCCTAACACATCCCCCCCTCCCAGGCACTGCCGGAAACTGTCCGAGCTTCCATCACACCACCCTCGGATCGCCTCCCTGAAACGATCCGCACCGCTCGGGGTGGGTCAGACTACGGTCTCCCCCCAACGCCACTGTTCCTCAAGGCCAAGACCATAGACAATTACGACTCCGGCGAGGATTCGGAGATATCGCCCGGCGGGATTGGGGGGAGCATTCTGGCAACGTCAATCGTGAGAGGGAGCTACAGCGAGCATATCACGGGACTAGGGGACGCCCTCAGCTGCATGGAGAACAACGAGAACGCCCCCGAAGCCAAAGCAGCCGTGATAATTGAGGACAACGACGGCGCCGAGGAGAAGGTGAGAAAGGGTGAAGAACGAAGTCTTCCATTACTATCATTGTACACCGAGTCAACCGCTGTATAATTCTCACGCCTTATCCCATCCTCACAGGAGGTGGAAAAGAAAAAGATTTTGAGGCGGAAGAAGAAGACTTCGACCATGAAAAAGAAAATTCAGAGCGCCCAGCGGATAACTGTCTCATCCGAACGACCCGGAACGGCGCCGATCCCAACAAAGAAGAAGAAGAAGAAGAAGGCAAACAAAATTTCCTCTGACCCTATGGCCAACAATGTCCCCCCCCAAGCCCCCCCCCCTCCCTCCCCCCCGCCTCCCCCGAGGCCTGAAACCCCCAAAGGGGCCGCGTCTCCAGCGACCTACGGCACTTCTCCCCAAAAGCCAAGCTCTCCCCCCCCGGCGATCAACAGAGACGCCGTGCTCAACCTCAACAGGCTAGCGGAGTTACAGAGGAAGTTCGAGTACGAGGTCAAGCTTAGGGCCGACGCCGAGGCCAACTGCATGATCGCGTCGCGGACCGCCGCGAGCTTGACCTTAGAGCTTAAGAGAGAGAAGGAGAAGGTCACGAAGGCTCAAACACAGGCATCCAAGGCCCAAACCTCCCTTCTCGCTGCCAACGAAAACCTCCTCTTGTCGAAGCAGCATAACAAGGAGTTCATGAGCGAGGTGAGTGCTATGGGAACGGTGAAGTCGAAGGCGAATTGTAATAAGACTTACAATAATGGCTAAACTCCCTCCGTTTGCCGCGCATCCCATCCCCACCATCACAGGTAGAGATACTGAAGGAAAAGGTCAGGGACAACACCGGGAAGGCAGCCGCTGCTGAGGCGCTCCTGGAAGCTGAGAGGGAAAGGAACAAGGTCGCAAAGGCCCATAATTCGGAACTAAAGGCTGCCATTAGGAAGCTGGCGACGCTGAAGGAGACTGGAGAGTACACACCGCGGGTAAATGCAGCTATTAACGACACATCACCCCCACCAGTTGAGCTGCCCAAGGACACCGCCAACCTCCAACAGATCAAGCAGCTCAAGAACGAAAACATTTACCTGCGCAAACAGGTCTCTTCGGAAATCCAGTGTAAGAAGGAACTGCAGAAGGTGGTCGAGTCCCAAAACGAGAGGCTCCAGAGCACCAACGTCACAATTCGAAACCTGGAGGGCAAGCTGAAGGCAGCTGAAAGCGCCGCCTCAATCTTCGATGAAGCCGGGGAGGAGGACAAGGAGAACCAGAGCTCAGGCAGCGGTAACAGCCAGCACCCCCTGGAGGTGGAAAACGAGAGCTTGAGGAGGGAGCTGAAGGAGGTGACGGATTGCTACCAAGCTTCGAGGAAGAATTTGGCCGTGACCCAGAAAGCGCTTGAGAATACCCGTGCCATTAATTCCAAGACGGAATCCGAAATGGGGATCCTCAACGCGCAGCTCGAGGAGACCAAGGGTGAGCTAGAGGGACAGGCCAAACACCACAGTGACATGGCCGCCCTTCTTGAAAACAAGGTCGAAGCGGCGGAGAGAAAGGCCGAAGGGGTGGAGAGGCACTACGAAGAGGTTCGAAAGGGGACAGAAGTGGACGGAAGAAAAAAGTTGGCGTGCTTTAGGATGTCCATGGCTGTCATGAGGATTGCGGAGGGAGGGACGAGTGGCGACTGTCGCCTCCGGGAAGCCTTCTTTTCGTGGGCCTTCAAAAGTGCGAGCAAGAGGGGGGAGGAGATCAAGGAGGACGCAGAAATTGCAGCCGTGAAGGACAGGGAGGTCGCGAGGAAGGAGGTTGCGAGAGTTAAGAGGGAGGAAGAAAGAGGAGGTGAGTCTCAAGAGCGAGGAATGAATCCGCCCCGAATTATTCTCACCTATTTTCCCATCGCAACAGCTTCGGAAAAAATCGAAGCCGTCAAGAAGAAGGCCACTGACCACATGAACAAAATCAAGGAGGAGATGAAGAAGCTGCTGACGTCCAAAGACTCTGAGATTGCGCAACTCAAGGGGCTGGTGGAGAACCTCAACAGCAAGCTGAAGGTTGCAGGCGATGATAGGGAGACCCTTAAGGGGAGAATCGCAGAGCTTCAGGTTCAGGTGAAGGCCGTAGACGCCGAAAGGGGGAGGGAGAAGAGAGAGAAGGAGGACACAAAGAGAAAGCTGGAGGACCAGCTTTCGGAGAAGGAGAAGTTATGCAGGGAGCTGGGGGGGAGGGTGGAAGAGACGGAGAGAAAGATGGCGGAGAGAGAGGAGAGTTTGAATAGTAAAAACAGCGTTGCGATTGACAAGGCCCTGCTGGACCTCGAGAAGGCGTTGAGGGCGGAGCACGGGAAGGAGGTCTGCTGTATGGAGGAGAGGTGGAAGGAGGAGATGAAGGCGGAAGAGAGAAGGAGGTTCGAGGCGGAGGAGAGGGGCAGGAAGGAGGTCGAGAGGGTGGTCGAGGGAAAGGAGAAAGAGGCCAAGGAGGCCGAAGAGAGGTGGAAGGTCGCGTTGGAGGAGGTGAAAATAGCCGAAGCCGAGAGGAGGGACAGGGAGGTTGAGGAGGGAAGGAGGGAAGCGGGAAGAATGGTCAAGGATGCGGTGGAAATGAAGGAGAAGGAGTCCAAGGGAATGGTAGAGTTGGTGGCGAAGGAGTGGGAGGGCAAGATGGAGAAGGGTAGGGAGGAGCTGGAGACAGCGTGGAGGAGCAAAATCAGGGAGGTTGGGAGGGAGTGGGAGGAAGAGCTGAAGAAGCAGCTCGAGAAGACCGAGCTTGGCGAGAGGATGAAGCTCGGGGAGGAGAGGGCTAGGAGTGCGCGGGTCGCCCAGATGGCGAGGGAGGAAACGGAGGCCGCATGGAGTAGGAGAATGAGGGAAGAGGTTGATAAAACGGAGATGAGATTGAAGGGCGAGTTGAAGGAAGTGGAAGCGAGAGCTCTGAGGGAGAAGAAGGAGCTGGAGGAAGGGAAGAGGGCGGCGGTGATGAGGGAGGCTGAGAAGTGGGAGAAAGCCCTCGGCGACGCTGTTGAGGCCGGGGAGAAGAGGAGGGTTGAGGAGGCGGAGAAGTTGAAGGGGGAATACGAGGCGAGGGGGGAGGAGGGGAGGAAGAGGGTCGCGGATGCTGCAAAGAAGGCAATCGAAGAGGCAAGGAGGAGATTTTTGGACTGCAAGGCGGAGATGGAGAGGAAGGCGGGGGAGGTGGAGGTCCTGGGCGGGGCCGTGGAGAGGTTGGAGGGAGAGCTGAAGGTCGCGAAGGAGGAGAAGGAGGAGGTGGAGGGGAGGGTTGTGGACATGATGGGGGATTTGGAGAGGATGGGGAGGAGGGAGAAGGTCAACATGGGCAGCGAGAGAAGGATGGAGGAGGAGATTAAGAAGCTGCAGGCTGAAGTTGAGGAGGAAAGGAACGAGGGGAAGAAGAAGTTCGCGGAGGGAGTGGCGAAAGGTTTGGAGGAGAGAAAGAGGGAGGCCAGGACGCTGGAGGACAAACTGAAGGAGAAGGAAGTCGGGTGGGAGAATGAAAAAGCAACGTTGGTGGAGGGGTTGGAAGGCTGGAAGGAAAGGGGGAGGGTCTGGGGGGAGCAGGCCGAGGTGCTGGACAGGGAGATACTGGAGCTTAGGGGAGAGAGGGAGAAGATGATTGCTGACAACAAGGCGCTCGCAGAGGGCATGGGAAGGGCCAGGGCAGAGGCGGAGAGGTGGGAAGGGGAGAGGGAGGAAACGAGGAAGAAGTTGGCCAAGGTTAAGAAGGAGGGGGAGAGGGCGGTTAGGGAGGTCAGGGTGGAGATGGGCGTTGAGATGGAGGAGAGGTTAAAGGAGGCAGTGGAGTTGGGTGTCAAGGAGACGAGCAGGAGGGTGGAGGCAGAGAAGGAGGGGAGGGTTAGGGCCGAAGAGAGATTTAGAATGGAAATGGAGAGATGGGAGGGGGAGAGGAGGGGTTTGGAGGGGAGGGTGGAGGAGGGGGAGAGGAGATTTGGGGAATCGGAGAGAACGTTGGGGAGGGTGGGGGTTTTGTTGGGTGTGTTGGGGGGGTTGGGGGGGTTAGGGGGGAGGGAAGAAGAGGAAGAGGAAGAGGAGGTGGAGGACAGGGGGAGGAAATTGAGGGAGGAATACGATGGGTTGGTGAGAAAAATCCAGGAGAGGGTGGAGAAGGGGAGGGAGATAGGAGAGATGATCCAAGAATGCGAGAACAAAATCGCTCAGCATGGCAAGGACGGAGGGTCGTTGAGTCCCGGGGGCACCATGAGCCTGAGCCACGTCAAAATCAAGAGGAGGCTGAACGAGGAGCTAGAGGGCTTCCTCGTCGAGATCGACAAGAACAGAAAGATGGTCAAGAAAATGAACCTGGAAGTCGTCAAGCTTTTGGAGAGGAGAATTCAGGTCGAGGCCGTGGGGAGAGGAAGGGAGAGGAAGAGGGGAGAAAGCTTAGGAGAGAAGATGAAAAGGGTCGGAGAGGTCGTCAGGGAGTTGCGGGAGGTTGTGGTTGTGGAAAAAAAGAGTTAGGGAATGTGAAAATGTGTTTATACTGGAAATGGTTAATTTAGGCTATCTTGTTTTTCGTCGCAACGTGGCGTGGCAAAAAAAAAGGCATCAATTTGAGATGCAAAAAAAATCAGCACTCTGTGTTCCAACGTGGTCCCCCACCGTAGTACTAATAGAGCCAGGTCATGCTTAACTTCGCTGAGCAGACGGGAAGCGGTGCTGTCATGATTGTGTGGCCGATTCTGAATGAAGAGGTATTTTCTTGCTATAAGTTTTACCTCTTAATGTCTTTTTCTCCACATTTTCTCCCACATTTTGGTTTCGTTGTGCAAAAAACCTTGACATGTCCTCATCAACCAAGCGCAAGGGGGAGGTTCCGGAGGAAGGACAACAACCGGCGACGAAGAAGACAACAGACGAGAAGATAAAGACAATTACAAAGATAAAGGAGCTCATACAGGTTGGGATGTCCAAGTAAGTTCGGGTGGGGTGGGGTGGTGGTGGGGGTTGTGGGGAATTGACGGGAGGAATGGTAGATATACTTCTTTAATCGTTCCGAGAAGAGGAGCTTATCCATCGCCCAAACGCTGCCTCCCCAACTCAGATACATGACCCAGGCTGAGATAATCTCAGCCCTCAAACACCAACACCAAATCAAGCCTAGCGATACGTGCCTTGTGTGGCGGAAGCTCGAGGAGCAGAACAAGGACTTCTTCTTCTCTTATGGGGTAAGATTACGGCTAAAGGACCAGGTGGCTGCGTTCAATTATCTATCTGGACAACATAGAGCTCTGGCGGTGAAGTTGAGGGGCGACGAAGCTTGATGAAGGAGTATGATTAAAGGTGTACGATACATGTATGTTGGGGGTTATCATTATAGTAGAATTTTATCGGGGAAAAACCTCACCGTCTTCGTTTATTATATTCCTCATCACTTACTTCAATGAGTAAAACTTTCCACTTGCA
The DNA here is from genome assembly GCA_030267965.1 of Triparma columacea. Classification (NCBI taxonomy): domain Eukaryota; class Bolidophyceae; order Parmales; family Triparmaceae; genus Triparma; species Triparma columacea. The sequence continues at coordinate 85,035 of BRYA01000351.1, forward strand.
GGATCCTGGTAGACCCCCTCCTTGACAAAGACGAGTTCAAGCTCCTCGTCTTCTTCCTCGGAGTCATCAAAACTACCACCTTCGTAATCAGCGGCAAGAGCGGAGGGTGCAACTTCCGCAAACTCCACCTCCTCCTCCACCTCCTCCTCCACCTCCTTCTCCACTTCCTCCTGAACCACAACTTCGTGGCTTACTTCCTGAAGCACATTGCCGCTGTTGTTGAAGTTTCCCGTCCTCATCAGTACCAGTCCATCGTTTTCGTCGTCTAGCGTTGGGGGACCCTCCCTCAGCGGCGACTCTGGGTCGTAGTTCTCCTTCTCCTCTCCCTGCTCAAGCGGGTTAAGGTGAATTTGGTCGTCATACATGGAAGAAGCCGAGCGACTGAGGTCCCCATACTCGGTCTCATAGCTCTCCTCGAGCTGTGGAGGAGAAGCGAGGGTATTTGTTAGTTTGGGTTTTGTTTGGCTTTTTGCGTCATTGTTGTGCTGGTCGTCCACATTTCAGTCCCCACGTTGACGCTATTCTCACCTCGTCGAGCTCGCGCTGGAGCTCACGAAGCTTGGCCGCGCCGATATCCATCGTGTTATCGTTCGGAGTCGTGGGGGCGCTATTCTCATGCCAGACCTCCTCGTAGCTCCTCAGGAACTCCTGGCTTCGTCTCACCCCATCGTCTATGCTAGCGAGCACTGAGCGCCTGCTTCCACCCGTTTGTTGTAGGGACGGAGAATCCTGCATTGGGCTAGTGTCAAGCATGTTACCGAACGACTGTTCGGTGCGAGGAACTGGAGGGGCAGGTGGCATCGCAGAGGGGGGGAGGGAGTAGTGGCTATTATCATTGTTGTAGGGGGTGTCCACTGTGGGCGGTGTGGTGGGGCCATCGGCGTCGGCGTCGGCATCGGCATCGGCATCAGCATCGGCGTAAACGGAGAAATTGGAGGATGCGGCGGCGCTGACGTTGTGGGAGGGGGTGTTGAGGGAGGAGTCCAAGGTGTTTGAGTGTGACGAGGAGGAACCTGTGGAGTAGTCTTCACGACCATACCTCTCCTCCTCCTCCCCCAACACATCCTCCGCACCGACGGTAACAATGTTCCTCTCCATGGCCTTTTTCCTCGCAATCGCCAGTACCCTCCTAACAGCGTCGGTACCATCCTCGTCATTCTCTTTCTCTTTCTCCTTCTTCGTCAAGACCTTCGTTGCAACTGCACCCTTCTTATCGACGGCCCCTTTCTCCTCCTTCTCGGGTGTCGAGTCGGCGGCCCCAACCCTGTACCCGAATGCCACCGTCGGCTTGCAGGGTTTAGGCGACCTCATGATAGACATTAGTTTCTGCGGCGAGCAAGCGGTGAGCAGGCGAGCCGAAGTTTTGCGTTAGGGCTAAAAGAACGGAACTGAGGGAGCTAGAGACATTACGTCTTCTTCCACCTTCTGCAAATTCTCACCTTGCTCGGCGTCCTCCTCTGTACTGGTGCAGGAGGAGGTTGATCAGCCTTGTTTGACTTTGCGGCATCGACCTCGGCGTCGCTGTTGTCCCCCTCATCGTCCTCGTCTCCCCCGACCATGACCACCTTTGCAGGCACCTTCATGGTCCTTGGGAAGTCCAAACTCCCTGGTATCTCAGCGACCTCGGGAGAATCACGGAGGGTGAAAATCTTCCTGACTTTGGCCTCACTCATGACGGCGATACCGTCGAGAGTTACAAACGTTTGGGAGGGGAATATGTTCCTCACCATGTTGACGACATCGAAGCAAAGAGTCGTCCAAGCTCCACCGGGGTCAACCTTACCCATTAAATCAAGCGGCATTTGTGCAGCCAGAGGGCTGACTTTAACGGCGTTGAAAGAGGTTGACACGTTTATACGGCGACGGGTGCCCTCAGCGGTTGTAACGGCGAGCTCGCAAGCGAAATTCTTGGAGGACCAGAGCTTTGTTTGGAGGACGAGGTAGCGCTGGGTTATGTGGAGACCGTCCTTGGCCCTGAGAGCATATATATATATGCGTGCGCGTGTGTGGAGTTAGGAAGATTTCACGAGGATTTGGATCTGGGCTTTGGGAAAATAAAGGGCATCTGTGACATCTCCTCTCACCTTTTCGGGAGCGACATCTTGCATCCCTGGCTTGGCAGGTTGATCGCCAGTCCTTGACTCGGCTTGTCGTACGCGCGGGAAATAGCCCCGGAGAGGTTCCACAGACGGCAGGGTTTCGTGCCTGTGGGTTGGAAGATTGGCAGGGATGGCCCCGACTGGTAGGAATGCTTGTACCTGTGTGGGGGCAAGGAGGGGGGGGGGAGGGGACGGGTGAGGGAAGATTTACGGATGGGGACATTAAAGGGCGAGGAACGGTACGGAATGGAGCCACGGAGCGTTTTGGGGGCTCACATGGAGGGAGGATTTGAAACTGGGGATTGTTCACTGAATCAAAAATGCGCCAAGATTGGCTTTGCCCGAAAGAGCCACAATTCCTCATGAAAGCCTCTCTCCTCTTTCTTAGCCATTTATACGCAATAAATGGTTTAATAGTAAACCCAAATGGTTTAATGTGTAATCGTCAGTCTCGTAATGTACTTAATTCAGCTTTAAACTTCAAAAAAAGGCAAAAAAGTTGGCAATCCTCCACACAATCCTCCGACACCTCGCTTACATTCACTCCAAAAATGGACACTATTCATCATCTGCATCACTTTAATATTCATAACGTACACATCGCTTCTACTACGCACATCACACATTCAAATGCTGCTTCAAATAGCGCACTATATGGCTCTAATTACCTTGATAGCCTTACACCTCCACCACAAATTGATATAGCTACAGTACCTAAGGTGAGAACAGAATGGGAAGGAGTAAGAGAAGGAGGAAGGGAAGAAGAAAGGGAAGAAGAAAGAAGAGAGGGAGAGCACCCGCTCAATGAAGGCCAATATTCAAGGATAGACCCAACCCCAACCACGACACCCCCCCTACCACCGATACCCCCCCCACCACCGATACCCCCCCCACCAAACCCAACCTCCAAACCCTTCCAACCCCCACTCACCGCCTTCCACCCCCCACCCCCCCTTCCCACTCTCTCTATCAAAACCGCCCATTAGCACCTTTTCTCCCTGTGCTTCCAATACCTGACAATAACCTTCCTCCTCAAGATCCTCTTCACCCGTCTATACCCCCTCCTCCCCCCCTCCCTCCTCCCCCCCCTGACCTGGCTAACCTACGCCTTCCTAAGCCTCAAGAGCAGGACCTTCAGCCTCATGGACAACAGGAGGCCGGGGAAGAGAGAGAGGGGACAGCTAGGATGGTATGACAGGGAAATGCCAAAGGTGAGAGACACTCCTGACTTTGAGAACATCGAGCCAGGAAAACTCGCTGAACACAAACACACCACAAACACACACTAACCAATCTACCCCCCTCCCCCCTCCCCCCCTGTCCTAGTGGACCCCCCCAGGTGTATTCTTCCCGATAATGTGGTGTTTGATAATCACCCCCCTCCGCGCAACCTCCTCCACCCTCCTCCATCTCTCTCTCCCCCCCCCCCTCGCCCTCTCCTACACCAAAGCCCTAATCCTCCACCTCTGCATCGGGGACATGTGGAACGCCATAAACAACGTCGAGGGAAGGATCGGACTGGCGTGCACGACCGTGCTGGCGGTTCTGGTGAGCGCGGGGAAGGCGGCGGGAGTTTATAAGGGATCGGGGGTTAAGGGGGCGGGGATTATTCTGGGGGCTACGCTGGGGTGGATTACGGTGGCGACGGGACTGGTTTGGAACACTTGGTGGATCAACAGGAGAGGACAGGAGGGGAGGAGGGACAGCCTTGTACCGATGAAAGTTAGGGGGGAGGAAACTATGACCAAATTCGTTTGGGAGAAAAGGTAAAGGGGGGGGGGGACGGGGGAGAGGGGGCGGAAGGGGGGGAATCAGGGTTAACACTGAGTTTTACTGGAAAAAAAGTGGAGGGACTTTTTACAACGATAAGAACACTGGAGAGGAGATAGGACGGGGGAGAAGGACGAAGGGGGTAAATGTTGGGTCCTTGGGAAGGGTTGGGAGCGACTGATGGTTGAATAAGCTGTAAATTGAAGGTCGTTGGGGGAAAGAAAATATATAGGCTTTTAATGGCGATTTCAGCGCTTTGACCGAAAGTGAATGCGGGAGGGCACCGGGACAGCCCTGGGAGTTTAGTAAATGCAACAACCTTTGAACCACATTTTTCAACTTTGGAAAATAACCAAGCAAAGCGAAAACTTAAGGTAAGGACGTACGGGGAGTGACCGCTGTTTATTAGTTGGCGCATTTAATGCAAAAGAAACACAAATTCGGCCGTGATTAGAAATATCAGAAGGCTCCCCCGAAACCAGTAAATTCCGAATCCATGGATTATTCATCCTTCATACGATTCCCGACGGGATTTTAGCTACACTCCCGGGCTTACTGTACCATACTCCCGGACTTACAGAGGTCCTTTGACGAATATTATCACCCTTTATCCCTCACCACCTCCCCCCCTTTCCCCTCCCGTCCTCAGCCAAAGTAAACCCCAAGAATTAGCCCCTGTAAGAGCTTCGTTGAAGGTAAGAATGTGCATGGAGACCCAAGCTCGGGGGGTGCGAGGCGTAAATTGAGGAAGAAACTAGCGTAACGTAAAAATACAAGCTTCAGCTCAAATCCACCTTGGTGCCTCGACCAGGATGGTGGGGTTGGTTGACTGCACTGGAGTCAATCGTCGTATATTAATTAGCGACAACTGTTGTTACCCCTCATCATCTCGTCACGACCAATAACGTTTCAAAAAACACCTCACTTATCCCCAAACCACCCTTCCACCTTTCAGCCCTCCCTCCCCTCTAGAGCATGAAAGTTAGCCCAATGCAGGAGGACGAGCAAGTCATCGCCGTAAACGACGGCGAGAGGGGCCTCACTGACCAAGAAGAGAATGTCGACGTCGAGAGCGAAGTAAACGAGGAGATTGTTGGTGCTCCTGACGATATTATTGAGTTGATCAATGACAATGATATGGAGAATGGACGGGTTTTTGGCGTCGACGACCCTCCTGACGGCCTTGATGACAACAAACATTCGGTGGAGGAAAAAGCCGAGGGAAACAAAGCGTCCCTCGTAGGCATCGCCGGAGCCACCCAGACTGATGAGGAGATTGACCGAGCTGCGCTAGAGGCGCTCACCAACATATTGAGGAACGAGCCACAAGATTACACCGAGGAGGAGAAGCACACAATCAGGAAGGGGGAGGAGTTCTACGAGAAGTGTAAGAAGGGAGAGAATTTTGACGATTTGAAGAGTCCTGATGAGAGGGTCAAGATGAAGCGAGTTCATGTCGATGGGGCAAGCAGTGGGACTGGTTTTGCCACAACTGTGGTTGATGCTAGTGTCGAGGAGTGTGCTGCAAGACAAATATCAGTATTGAACAGCAGAGAGACCGGAAAAGATTTAAAGAAATGGGGACTGACTTTCTTAAAAACCATCAATGTGAACCCCCACACTCTCTACTACATCACAACAAGGGAACTAGGTCTCCCTGGGTTTGCTCCACGTGATGGGAGGAGTAAAGTTACCTGGTTCAAGCAACACGATGGCAAAGTCATTATTGATATTGCAGACACAGATGAGCTTCATAAAGACTTTGCAGTGAAGGCTAGGAATGTTTTAGTGAAGATCCATACAGTATGGGTATTTGAGACACTTGGCCCTATTGGAGGTGTGCCACAAACATCAGTCACTTTCACAACAAAAATGGACCTTGGTGGTGTTTTCTTCTCCTCTATTGTGAACAAGATTGCGCCAAGGTTTCTTGCACAGGTCTCAGACTTGAGAAAGAAGTTCGATAAGAGCAGAGATATTGATGGCTTTAAGCTGCTGCAGACAGTAGATATCATCAACAACGAGATCCAGGATTACACTGACGCTGAAGAGGCGCTAATTAGCAATGGCAAGAAGTTTTACATGGATTGCGTGGCAAGCAAGAAATTCAAGAATGTGAAGAGTCAAGATCCCAGGGTGAAGACTAAGTTGATTCATCTTGAGGGAGAATCTCAAGGCATTGTGATATGTGAGGCTGTTGTTGATGCTTCACTTGCAGAATGTGTGGCATACGACTTTACCAAGGACAGCAGAAAGAGGCAAGCTGGCCTGAAAAATAAGAACATTGTCAAACAACATGTGAGGAGATTAAACAATCACTCGCAGCTCTATTTGCGAATCCAGAATTTTGGAGCTGGATTCTCTCTCAGGGAAGGACACAGCAAAATAATCTGGAAAAAGGAGGGAGATAAGGCATGGATTATCTACGAAGATACAACTGAGCTGATGGATGACATGCCACTTGGAAGACGTAATATTCTAATTTCATTCCGGACAACTTGGTTGTTTGAAAGCATGGAGAACCGGGGGTCAATCAAACAAACACTTGCCTCTTATGCTTCAAGATACGATATTAAGGGAGCTGTGCCGGTCTGGTTGGTGAACAAATTGGCTGTTAAAACAGTCCACAACATGATTGAATTGCGGAAGAAGTTTCACCAGAGTGATGACAAGATTGACAGGGCTGCGCTGGAATACCTTGCAAATATCATCAAGAATGAGCCTCAAGATTATACCAAGGAGGAGGAGGAGGCAATTGGGAAGGGGAAGGAATTCTATGAAAAGTGCAAAGAGGGGAAGAACTTTGATGATTTGAAGAGTCCTGATGAGAGGGTAAAGGCAAAGTTTGTACATCTAGAAGGAGTCACACTTGGAGTACTTCTTTGCGAAGCTGTTTTGGATGCACCTGTTGAAGAATGTACTGCATATGACTTTATCAAGGACAGCAGAAAGAGGCAAGCTGACCTGAAGGCTAAGAACATTGTCAAACAACATGTGAGGAGGATAAACAATCACTCGCAGCTCTATTTGCGAATCCAGAATTTTGGAGCTGGATTCTCTCTCAGGGAAGGACACAGCAAAATAATCTGGAAAAAGGAGGGAGATAAGGCATGGATTATCTATGAAGATACGACTGAGCTGATGGATGACATGCCACTTGGAAGACGTAATGTCCTAATTTCATTCCGGACAACTTGGTTGTTTGAAAGCTTGGAGAAGGGGGGGCCAATCAAACAAACACGTGCCTCTTATGCTTCAAGATACAACATTAAGGGAGCTGTGCCAGTCTGGTTGATGAATAGACTGGCAATTAAGACAGCCAGCAACATGATTCACATCAGAAAGAAGTTTGACAAGAGCCAAGAGATTGACGCCTTTAAGAGACAGCAGATCATTGCAAAGTTTGAGGAAATTGCAGTTGAGGGAGCACCAGGGATTGAAAGTCACTTCGACGAGATTGGTGGAGCTCAAGAGATAAGTAGTGCTTTGTCTGGACAGACCTTGATAAAGGCAGAGAAGGGAATGGGATGGGGGATGACTTCAATAAGTGTAAGAGCATCCCACAAGGAGGTTGCAGCGTTCTTCTGGGGCCTTAAAAGTGAAGCTGAATCCCAGCCTGAGATTCACAGAGTTAACAACAAGATACTTGTAGTCACAGTTGAACATGAAGGGCATCTCACAGCTGTAAGGTTCTCAGAGGCTGGCCAGATGAAGACAGACGTTGAAATGATGACTAGACATAAGGGTTTAGGAAAAGCTGCCAGCAAACAGAGTGTAATTAAGCACCTGAGCATGGTAACTAATGCTGCTTACTACTTTGATAACCTTCTGAAGAGTGCAGAAGCAGGGGAGCAGGATGGGAGGAGGTTTGGAGAGCAGCTGATGGAGAGAGTGAAGAAAAGGATTGTTGGGGACAGTAAAGTAGAGGCCGTGAGGGACTTTATTGCTGCCAATAGGGCACTGAGAGAGATTACAGAGCAGCATGGTTTCATGAGATCTCTGCTGTATGCTGTGGTCATGAACAAATTTAAAAGGAGAGCGACAAATGAGGGAGAAGATAATAGTGAGGAGGAAGCCAGGGGGTGGGAGATTGGGAGTGCAATGACAGCAGTCATGTTGACTACAGCAACTGCTGCTCATGCTGTTGATGAGTGGGCACATCAATTTACTGAAGTGCAAGAAGTCATGAATGAACAAGAGTGGGTAAGGCCCATGCTTGAGGAGATTGCTACGAAACTATTTATGAAGTCTACCTTAGGCTTAAAGGCAAGGGTGACTGTTGGAGCTATTACTAGTATGACTGATTTGCTGACTGATGTGTATGTGACTTACATGCTTTGGAGTGATGAGAAGTATGGGTACTTTAAGGCATCTCTGGCAAGTTTGACAGTGTCAATTGGGATTCAAATGCTTGTTGTTTGGTTATCGAACAGAAAGTTGGGGATGAAGAGGGTGTTACGGGAGTGGATTCCAATCTTACTTGGGTACAAGCCTGCAGTTGATGCTTATAGGGTAGCGACTGGAGCAAAGCAAGAGGTTGGGACTGATGCTGACCCAATGTTTGAGATGACAATGATGAAAAGTGTTGAGATGTTTGCTGAGGCAATCCCTGGAGTGATTATCCAACTCATGGCTATAGCAACCAGTGACAAAGATGTTGGAACTACAGCATGGCTTTCAGTTGCAGTGTCAGCACTTACCACAGGCTTTGCCTCAGCAACAGTCAGTTATGATTTTGACACAGACCCTGCTAAGAGAGAAATGACACCAGACTTCTATGGATATATACCAGCAAAAGCAAGCAAGAGAACAGTAGTATTTGTGTCAATGTTGCTGTACACTGCAGGAATGCTTCTAATAAGGTGTACAACAATAGTTCTTCTTGGGTTGATGGAGGGTAGTTGGGCCTTTTTCTACATTGGAGCAGACCTTGGTTTATACTTTTTGGTTAAGATATTGAGGGGAGACTTTTGGTACTGGGTACCATTTGGAGGAAACATAGAGATTGTGAGTAGCATTTTTGCCAGAGTGACAGTTAAGATCATTGTAGACTTCACTTCAAATGTGCAGTTTAGACATCCTAATGAAGTTGGGGGAGCCTATTGGTTGTTTGGTCTTTTGTTGACAATGGGAAGCCTACCAGTGTCAGTATATATAGCTTCACCTTATGTTGATAAGAGAGCAATTGATATTGCGTCATCAATTGTGAAGGGTTTCATACCTATAACTACCCTATGCTTTGCTGTCTTCTTTTGGAACATTGAGAAGAAGTACTTGCACACCTTCTGGAGCACACAGAGATCAAAGGACGTATCAATGGCATATTTCCTTGAAGGAGAAAGTGATAAAATGAAGTTTGAGGTCTTTGCAAGCTCAAGACATCATTGGGTCGCAATTGAAGGCGAATTAAGAAAGTGGATTGAGTTGAACTGGGCTGAATGGGAAAGGGAGAAGCCAGAGTGGCTTACTGATGTGATAAAAGCAACAGTACCTGTAGACTTCATTCCAGGAGATGGAGATGCTAGAAGGAGAGAGGGTGTGAGAAGAGCAAGTGTTGATGCTGAAGCTGAACGTGGTCTAGCAGGTACTTTGAGAGCAAGTATTAGGAGAGCAAGTGTTAATTTGGATAACAGAGGCGCACTGATTGCTTCACATGCTGTGAATGATACTACACAAGACTATGCTGATTTAGATCCTAAACAAATAGGAAAGTTGTTGGGTGAGCAACTGTTGGTTGCATTAAGTTTCAGGAAGAAGGGAGTTACAAAGGAGGAGGCAGTGAGATCATTTATGGTGAACAACTATATTCTGAGACAGGCTGCAGAGAAATATGTGTTTATCATACCAATGCTTGGCGCTATTGTCAAGAACAAGCTGCGTGGGCTTAGGAAGGTAGAAGGTAGGGCTGCAGAGCTGGTGGAGAAGGATGGAAGGGAGATTGGGGAGTCTCTAGCGAGGAGTTTGGCAATCAATACTCAGCCAGTTGCTGCTGTAGATGCCTTCATCTTAAATTTCCCTGCTCTACAGGAGCTTGATGAGGAATATGAATGGTTCAGACCTATGATTGAGAGAATTAGCTACAAGCTATTGGAGGAAGTTCCTTGGGGGTTGAAGTTGAGAGTCACAATTGGTGCTATAACTAGTATGACCGATTTAGTGACTGATGTGTATGTGACGTACATGTTTTGGAGTGATGAGAAGTATGGGTACTTTAAGGCATCTCTGGCAAGTTTGGTAATGTCAATTGGGATGCAAATACTTGTTGTCTGGGGTCAGAACAGAAAGTTAGGGACGAAGAGGGTGCTGATGGAGTCCCTTCCTATTTTAATAGGTTTCAAACCTGCAGTTGATGCTTACAGGGTAGCAAAAGGAGAAAAGCAAGAGGCTGGACAAGCCATTGATGCACTGACAGAGTTAACTTTCATGAAAGTGATTGAGATGTTTGCTGAAGCCATACCTGGTGTAATCATTCAACTTATGGCAATTGCAACTAGTGGTAACGAAGTTTCAAAAGCAGCCTGGTTATCACTCTCAGTTTCTGCCCTGACAACAGGCTTTGCATCAGCAACTATTAGTTATGACTTTGACACTGACCCAGTGAAGAGAGAGCAAGTGCCTGACTTCTATGGGTATGTGCCTGCAAACCCCACCAAGAGATCTATTGTATTTGTTTCAATGACATGCTTTAGCGCATGTATGTTTTTGATAAGGTGCATGTCAATAGTTCTGTTAGGGCTACTTGGTGGTAGATGGGTCATTCTCTATGTTGGGGCTGACCTTGGTCTATACTTTCTTGTGAAGGTCTTAAGAGGAGACTTTTGGTATTGGATTCCTGTTGGAGGCAATGTAGAAGTAGTGAGTAGCATTGTAGCTAGAGTTCTCGTGAAGGTAGTCACAGACTTTACATCAATTGTGCAGTTTAGGCATCCTTATGAGCTTGGTGGAATGTATTGGCTGCTTGGCTTTGTTTTGACGATTGGAAGTCTCCCAGTAGCTATTATCCTAGCTGAAATAGAAGATGTTATCAAGGAGAGGCTTAAATTGGCATGGGCAGTAGTTATAATACTTATACCATTCACTATGCTTTGTTTCGCAGCATTTTTCTTGAACACAGAGAAAAAATACTGGATAACCTTTTACAGTTTGGAAAGAGGGAAAGACTTAACTGTAAAAGGATTCAAGGAAGCTACAAATGACAAGCTGAAGGCATCTAAAGCATTCCGTCATTCTAGAAAACATTTAATTACAATCGAAGAGGAGGTTAAAGCTTGGGTAGAGGCTAACTGGGAGCAATGGGAGGAAGAGAAGCCAGAATGGTTTGATAAAGCAATGAGAGCTAGAGTACCAGTGGAATACATTCCAGGAGCAGGAGGTGCTAGAAGGAGAGAGAGTGCTAGGAGAGCAAGTGTCAATGATGCTGAGGGGGGTCTAGCAGGTGCTTTAAAAGCAGGTATTAGGAGAGCAAGTTTTGGAGGCGCTGATGTTGGAGATATTGTAGGTGTAGGAGGTGGGAAGGCTAAAGTAAGCAGTGTAGTGCCGATGGAAGATGAGGATAGGATTGGGCGTGACTAATAGGGCAGCAACATTTGTAGGAAAAATTGATTTGATTTGTTATTGTTGCGATATTTTGAAAGTGTTAGGGTTGTTTGGTGTGGGGGTGGGAGTTTTAAAGTGGTTTGTGAGTATTTTAGAAGTGTGGTTTATGTATTTTGAAAGTGTTAAAGTGGTTTGTGAGTATTGAGGAAGTGTTATAGATGTGTGTGTAGTTTTAAAGAGTTGTGGCAGTGTTATAGTGTTAGAAATTATGGGGTTTTGAAGAATTGTGGAATTGTTAATGTGGTTTGTGAGTATAATGGAAGTTTAGTAGATGTGTAAGGGGAGAAATAAAAGAGTGTTAGTGTAGTTGTGGAGAGGATATAGAGAATTTAAGGGGAGAGAGTAGAGGAGAGGAGGGTATAAGGTGGAATAA
>BRYA01000352.1:0-37214 GCA_030267965.1 Triparma columacea
AGGGTTTGACGACCTTTGAGGGGCGGTATTATCGCGCAAGAGTTCCCAATAATATGGGAACAGGAGGGGGGTACAGAGGAACAGAGAAGGGGTTCAATCGAGTTTATCTGCACAGTCATATGACTGAGAAGCAGAGGAGAGGGACCTGAGAAGCAAACGATCATACTTTAAATGGATAATGGGGTTTTTCCCGGGAAGGAGGGGGGAGGTTAACTAAATATCTACAACTTTCTTTAAATGTATGAGTTTGGGCTGTTCGGTGCCCCAACAGATCTCACAACTTCCCAAAACTTCACAAACATCTTTCAGCATGCCAAACGTCAATACCGGCTTGAAGAGGCGCACCATGGTGAAGCCCATCGTCGGGAAGTGCCGCACCCACACTTATAAGCTCCCGAGCGACCCTAACTTCACATATGGGATGGTAAACAAGGCAAGTTGGGCGAGGGTGTGTTTGGGCTTTATCTAGTTGGGCTCCGGTTCCAATTTCCTGACACGGACTTTTCGCGTTTGGTATCCTTCGTCCGCCCATTTCCCGACCCCTTACATGCGTCAACTAACCCATTATCCGAAATCACCCAACTTTCCGTAACCCACAAAGGTGACTGGCGAGTCTGCTGGAGCTGTAGTGTCGTCATGGGACGTTTCCAAGAAGTCCGTTGCGCAGACCACGTCGACGTCGTTCCCCGCCACCAACATTGCCGCTCTTTCACAGGGATGCCTGTCATCCAAGGACCAGCGTGCCTATGCTGTTGCCAACCCCGTCATGAAGACCAAGCCTGAGGTCGGGTCTCCCAAGAAGAAGTGGGTCCCCAAGGTTCCCCCTCAAGGGTTTGGGATTCAGTCTGAGCAGAATGAGATCCCAATGTCCCTCGTCATGTCTGCCCCTGATGATGGACCAGAGCGTGACTATCCCGTGTTCAGCCAACACGCTAAGGGAAAGATGCCTCTACCTAGACCGACCAAATCCAGCCAGCTGTACGCCAAGAAGAATGAATTGGTCGAAAACCCAGTCGACAGCTTCAAGATGAAGAAGTTTAAGGGTGTCAAGTCCAAGGTCTTCAACTGAGAGTTTTCTGGGAGTGGGTGATTGGGGATTGGGGATGATGTGTTGTCGTCCGACTTTGTAATGTAAAGCGTAGATTTTCCAAAATATTAACATTTTCTTTGCGTCGGCTCGCGTTCTTACTTGTTGGTGACGTTCTCCTTCATCCAGCTCCTGATGTTGAAAGACTTCGAACTTGTTCTTGCCTTCCTGCGAAGGATGGACACGGGCGCCGTTCTCATCTTGGTTGTAGCAGTCGCTGTGGTTGTGACCGAAGAGGAGGTGGAATAGGCGGTTGCTGTGGTGCTCTTGGTGCTGGCGACGATCTTCTTTGAGGCCGTTTTTTCCGCGGTCATATTCTTCGAGATGGTTTTCTTCCTCTTCTTCTTTGTTGCTGTCAACGGTAATGCAGGGACTCTGTCTTCCAATTCTTTCTCCTGGCCCTTCTTTTTCTTCTTGTCCTTTTTGTCTCTCTCCTTCTCCTTCTTCTCCTTCTTCTCCTTCTTCTCCTTCTTCTCCTTCTTCTTCTTCTTCTTCTTCGAGGACGTGGTAGCTGATTCTCCTCCGTTGCTGACTTTATTCGCCTCCCCGTCAGCCTTCCTCTTTTTTGGCTTCTTCTTCCTTGATGGTTCTTTCTCCTTCTTGACAACTTCCTTAGCGCCCACTTCAGGAATCGCAGTCAGTGGTGTGCTCGTCGGCTTATCCACCAGAATGTTCTGGTCAAGTTGAGTTTCGCTCCCACTTGAATGCACTTCCAGTGTGCCTGCTTCGTTAGGGTTTTCTTGTGTTGCTCCTTCCGAGCTTGGGGCTGATTCCGGGGCTTGAGTCATTGCCTCGTCCTCTTCTTCGGTGTGAGGTTGGTCAGCGATACCGTCACCCTGAGTGCATGGAGCTTGTTCCTCGGTGTCTTCTTCGTCTTCTTCGTCGTCGTCATGGTTATCGTCTTCGTCGTTTTTCATGGGAGTTGGTGGAGGTTGTGAGCAGTTGCTCAAGAGGATCTCGCTGCTCAGTTGGTCGCTGCCAGAGCTGCCCAGCGGTGCTTGCGTTTCTGCGTCAACTTCTTCCTCATTCTCGTCGTCGTCTTCTTCTTCCTCCTCCTCATCCTCTTCCTCGTTGTCCTCCTTCTCCTCATCCTCTTCCTCATCGTCTTCCTCCTCCTCCTCGCTGTCAGACATCATGTCTGATATTTTCTTCATAGCCGATTTTGTCACTGCCTCGTTACCCCCTTCTTCTTCTCCTCCTCCTCCTCCTCCTCCTCCTCCTTCTTCTTCTTCTTCGTCATCCTGATCCTTATCCTCACCTTCACTCTCATCCTCTTCCTCCTCACTCGCACCCTCGCTTGACTCGCCTCCTTCTTCATCACCTTCTTCGTCGTCTTGTTCGCAACTGTCACTGCAATCGCTTGAACCCGTACTACTCCTATGCAAGATGGAGCCAACCTTACCGACCCCCCTCAAACCCCCTGCATCGGCAATGGCCCCCCCCACAAAGCTGTACCAAGCCTTCAACCTCTTGAGCAACATCAAGTGGTTAACACCCCCAAGAGCCGCCCTAAGCTCGACAGTCTTATTTACATCCTCCAAGTCGGTCCCTACAGCGCAACCCGTCTCCTCAAGAATTTCAACCCTTCCCGCTTGAATGCAAAGGGGCAGGGAGGCAGGCCTCTCACACCCGTCGAAGAGCCCGTCATCGTCCCCCCTCGCCACCGAGCTGAACCTCTTACCGCTACACATGACGACGCTGTTCACGTTCCATGCGCTCAAGCGAAGGACCGAGCCCCTCCACCTTGCCTCCTGGTCAATCTTGTCGCCCCCGCCCCCCTGCATCTTGATAATGTTCGCCTTGAAGGCTTCAGCGGCCTGGAGCGTCAGAAATACCTCCATGTAGTGAGTCCCGTCGGCGACATTTATTCGATGCAGGCTCGAAGACGCGGAAAACAACCCGTTCAGCGATACAAGTTGGACCAGCTTGGTGGGACGATCGTCAATAGAGGGGACAAGCTCAGGATCGCCTTCAAGGGTTGAGAAAGTCACTGCTCTGATGATACTATCCTTCAGCCAAGGGGACAATGCAGAGATGAAGGTACTCATAGCTCTAAATCTTGGTCTTAAAAGGCTTTAAAAGGCTTTCAAACTCGATGGAGGGAGGTCTGAGTATTTGGCTTTATTAAGGCTTTTGGAGACAGTAGAGAGTCCCTACTCGCCAATATGTATTTCTGCAGTATTAGAGAACCTATGTATTGGTATGTTAAATTAGACGGTGTTTACTGTCACAACTTTTTGAACACTTGTTTTTGGCCCCTCCCAGACTCCGACCCAAATCCCTTCTGCCTTGTTTTTCTGCTGTTGCATAGCAATAACCTCTTCATCTTTCTTCCATTTCTCCTCCCTACACTCCTCGAACTTGCTGAACTTCCTTTGTCCCCTATCTGTTGATCGTCTTGTATGACGACCTCAGCAGTTTCGTTGGTCGAGAAGCAGCCAGCCCCTCCCAGCCAGCCCAATCCTCAGGCCGGTAGGGCCAACCCAAAGACCAAGCAGGCTGGTGGGTCTGGGGCGAAGGTGGACGCGTCGTTGCTATTTGCCGTTGAGGATGTTCATACGCTGCCTCTTGTGGTGACGTCGGCGATGCCTCCACCCATTATTTCAACTCACCTTGCCAAGGCGACAACAGCCTCGGGGGATGGGTTGGGGAAGGGGAGAAGGAAGGGGAAGAAGGGTCAGACTAAGGCATCCATGGCGAGGCTGGATTTCTTGAACAAGAAGGTCAACGCCGATATGGTTCGCGACAGGGGGAACCTGGGGATAACAATGACAGAGAATGAGTACATGGTTCACCTGGCGAGCACAAGCGGGAGCACGGGGGGTGCCATGGCGCAGACTCAGGGCTTTTACCGGTCTAAGAAGGTGACTCCGTACACCTCCAACACCTCCTTCAACCCCTCTTCGGTCCGCTACGACACCCAGACGCTCAATGACTCTACCGCCAACCCCAAGGCAGCCTCAAACTTCCTCAACACTATTTACGACACGAGAAGGGCTAACCTCGAGGGAGAGAAGCAATCAACCCTGACGACGGTTAATCTCGACGACGCTGCCACCCTCACAACCCCTGAAACCCAGTCCACTCGCATTTCCAAGAAGATCCCAGAGTCCAACAGTTCCACCAACCCCCTGCAGGGGGAGATTGAGCAGATCAGGGGCTACCTTGACATGCTCGATCAGTACTCTTTGCATAATTTCCTGATTTGGAAGGGCGCCTGTGTCACGAACACTCCAGAGTTTTCCTCCTTCAAACGGAAGTATGACTCCTACTGGGGCTCCATCCTTTCCGTGTTGGACTTGCTAGAGAAACTAATGAAGTCTTACGAAATCCCGCTGGCCGTCATCGACGGCGCAAAAGTGGCCGACCTTGCGGCTTGCGATGCCCCGGTTATTGAGCAAGAGGACCTCCTCGAGTGCATATCCAACCTCGATCAGATCCTTCCCATCATCGAGTCAAAGTCCTCATCTGATTTGATATTCGGCAAGAAGGGCACCTCCAAGCACCTGAAGAGCTCGATAGTAAAGATCCAGACCTGGGCTCGTAAGGAGCTTACCATGCGGTGGTACATCCGCGAAATCCTCCGCCGCCGCGCCGCCACCTATATCCAGACGGAGTGGAGGAGGTTAAGCAGCGAGTGGAGAGTGAGGGAGATGTTGAGGGTCCGGGAAGGGAAAAGGAAGGTGCAGTGGGACAAGTTGAGTGAGGTGTTTAGGAGGGACTGGAAGACCAAGTTTGACCCTGACCTTCCTTACGACATTGACAACCCGCGACCGAAGGTGATTGTGCACGTTCCGAGTCTCTCTCTTGAGGAGTACTTGAGGTTGGGCCTTCCAAGGTGAGTAGAGGGGGGTCTGACTTTTCCACATGCTCGTCCGTCTCCTAATCTCTTCTGCCCCCCCCCCCCTCACCCCCTCTCCAGATTTCCCATCAGTCAGAATCTCCAACTCCAGAGGCTTGTTGACGTCGGCAACGAAGATGTAGAGGTGGTTTACGTAAGCCCCTTCCCCCTCGACGACGAGATCGTCGACTACTACAAAAAGATTCTTCAAATCGGCGGAATAGAAACTCCCTCTTCTAAGTTCACCGTTGTGGTGCCAGAGAATAAGGACATCTTCCCCTCTCACTTTCCGCTCTCGTCCATCTTAATGTACTCCCCTCATGCCGTCAACCGCATTAGGCAGATCTGCCGGGGCAAGTCTGCCTACATTGTCGGGGGCGTACAAGGGTGGCAGGAGAAAAGGTGAGGCCGAGCAAAAGTGCGAGCGAAGCTAAGCAAGTTTTGAGAAGGGTCGTTTTGAGAGCTGGACGCCGCTGCTTTCGCTCCTCCTATAGCTAACCCACCCTTCGGTCGTTCGCATCGCTCCCTACCCTTTCGTTCGCAGGCTCGGGCTGGAGCTGAATCTGCCTGTGTTTCAGCCCGACCTTCAGGTCAGCAACCTTTACAGTACCAGGGGGGGGGCAAAGAGGGCCTTCATATCCGCCGACGTCAGCGTCCCCGTCGGCGCCCACGACATTTACGACGAGGAGGACTTCGTGATAGCCCTGACGAAGCTCATCGCTTCGAACCTAGACGTGGGCAGGTGGATGTTCAGGATAGACGCAGACTACAACAACGTGGGGTGCGCCTACTTCGACGTGTCCCACCTGCGGTGCGTGAGGGACCTGAGGAAGGAAAGGGAGCAGCTGTACCTTATCCACAAGGGGGACGTTACGGTCTGGCACCACCCGGACGTCCAGCTCCTGGCCAGGGCCAAGGTGCTGAAGGACCTGAGGGGCGCGCTGCACCAAAGGGGGGTGTGCTGCGGGAAGGAGGTTTTCCTGACCTTCAAGCAGTTCCTGGCGCACTTCATGAGGGTAGGGGGGGTCATCGAGGCGGAGCCCGTGGGGGTCGTGGGGAGGCCGAGCGTCAACATGATGATCACGCCACACGGGGAGGTCAGGGTGCAGAGCTGCGTGGACCTGCTAGTGGACGACGAGTCCACGGTCATCGGGTCCTCTTACCCCATGAAATCCGTGCCTCTTAAAGCGCTGGAGGGGGCGGGGCTAGCAGTCAGCCGGGAGCTCGCTGAGAGGGGCATGATCGGGTACTACTCCATAAACTTTGTGGCCTACAGGGTCAGGGGGGAGGACGGTCAGAAGGGGGGGCTGAGGATGGTGGGCATGGCCATCGAGCCCCAGCTAACCGTCGCGGCCTCCACCTACAAGTTCGTTAAGTACGTGTGCGGGGAGGCGGCGCTGGGG
Source organism: Triparma columacea (assembly GCA_030267965.1). Taxonomy (NCBI): domain Eukaryota; class Bolidophyceae; order Parmales; family Triparmaceae; genus Triparma; species Triparma columacea. Next base: position 6,332 of record BRYA01000352.1, read on the forward strand.
AGGGGGGTGAAGCTGAGCAGGAGCTACGGGGCCATCGACTCCATGTACAACCCCAGCCTAGGGAGCGTGCAGTACGGGAGCTTCTTCAAGCTCTGCAGGATGCAGGCCGTCAGCTTCGACCTCGAGAGCCTCTCGGGGCTCATGTTCCTACTGTTTGACACCCTGAGCGCTGGGGTTCTGGGGATGGTAGCGGTGGGGGGTACAGTGGCTGAGGGACTAGAGAGGCTAAGCGGGGGGTTCTCATTTATCAAGCAGAATGTGGGCACCCCTGCTGCATACAACGAGGTCAATCTTAAGGATCTTGATGGGTTCGGAGACACTGTAGGGGGGAGCATGGTCAGCTTCGTCAGGACCATGAAGAGCGTGGAGGAGACGGCAGAGAAGGCAATGGCTCTGCAGAAGGAAAGGAAGATGAAGCGTCTATTGAAGGAGGCCGCAGTGACAGGTTAAAGATGTCAGTCATTTTGTAATAAAAAGTCTAGTAAAATCTGGATTATTATGATAGCGAAAGGGCGACGGTATAAGGGAGGGGAGTGATTCGTGCAATTAATCTGAATATTTTTGAAATATATTTTAGTGCATTGATGTGCCATGTCCATTGAGGCGCCATGTCGTTTCTGAGGTTCGGTTTTTTCTTCTTTCGTTTTGTTAGTCTCAGTTCCTCACAGCGATGCCAAGGTCATGGTTTTTTTCATTTGTGGATCCTTGCGCAATGTCGTTTGAGAGTGCCTTTTTGCTTCGCTTTGTAGTCACAGTCCTTACAGTAGTGCCAGGTCACGTTTTCATTGTGGATGAATGCGCGATGTATCTTGAGATTGCTTTTTAGCTTCGCTTTGAAGTCACAGTCCTTACAGTAGTGCCAGGTCACGTTTTCGTTGTGGATATTTGTGCGATGCTTCTTGAGATGGCCTTTGTACTTCGTTTTGAAGTCGCAGTCCTTACACTTGTGCCAGGTCACGTTTTTATTGTGGATAGCTGCGCGATGCTGCTTGACAGTGCTTTTTTTCTTCGCTTTGTAGTCACAGTCCTCACATTTGTGCCAGGTCACACCATTACCATCACCATTTCTAGAGTCAACGTTCTCGTCATTATCATCGACGTATTCATCGTAGTTTTCCATCGTCATTCCTCTCTTTCGCTTCTTGCTCCTGCTGTTGGTCTTCCCTTCAGCAACAACCTCCACATTCTCATCCTCATCACATGGTTGGCAAACAAGCAAATCATGGCGTACCACGTCATCATCTTCAACAATATCTTCTCTACTCATTCTTTCGACACCACCCGCTGTCGATGTACTCTTGTTCCCTCCTTGAAACTCAGCAAGAATACCAGGGTCTGCAGATGTAAATTCTTCCACCTCGAATTCATCTATTGAGGTAGTATTAGGCGCAAATTTGTCGATATGCGAGCTTAGGTCACCAGAAAGCAACGGCACATACGACATGCTCTCTTGTATTTAACGGTTTGTCCAGTGTTTTGGTGCAAAAGTTTTTTCCATTCCTCGAAATTCGAACCAAATTACCCCAAATCAATTTTTAATTAGTATTGTGTGATTAACGACGTTTGGAGACAATCTATATTGCTTATATCTCCATATATAATGAGTGACTCATCATACACTGCTGTAACTAGACATCGTATGCTCATTAATGGAGATAAAGCAGCATGCAGGCCCGCAGATCTTCAGCTTGTTGATGATGATTGGGTAGCTTCTAAGCTATCTCCTGATGATTTCAATCATCCTAAGGATATTATTGATGATGAAGAGGTGAGAGAGAAGAGACGAGTGAGAGAGACGAGTGAGAGAGACTTGTGTTGTGATTGTCTCCACGGCCAGAGTTGATGAGTCTCATGACATTCACTTCCCCAATGGGACTCACTTCCCATGCCATTCACCAATCTCTCAACAATCAATTCAATCTCACACCTATCAATCCCCCACCACCACTTACCTGCAGAACAAGGAAAAGAACGAAGACAAATGGACTGACATTGGTGTACGAAATCCCTCAGTATGAAATTTGCTACACAATGAACAACATAAAATAATAGCATGTATATAAGTAAACAAAACAACACCGGCACAACCGCCGCACCTCTTTTCTTTCCATTTCCTTCTCTCCATTTCCTCGCCTCTCACAATCTTATCTCGCTGTAACGCTATTGCTGAGCATCCACTGGATCATCTTGACGTCTTTCCCCGTCTCCTCCACTCCTTCCTCCTTCCCCCCCCCCTCCCTTCTTCCGCTCCCCTCCAGCTTCTCCAGCCCCTCGACCTCCCTAAGCCTTTTGTCCATGACCCCAACCCAGTCATCCCCGCCCTCTTCTTTCCTCATCCCCTTCGCCCTCATCTCCCTTTCCACCATAAATCGAACGCCTTGACGTCGGCCTATGGCCGTCAGGTAGACGTGGAGGCTCCTCCTGATCTCCCTGGCCATGATCTTCTTTGCCCTCCCCAATATCGTTCTCGCCGTGTCCCCCGGCGAGATCCTGTTCTGGAACCACATCATCCCGTAGTTGGGGTCGGCGTTGACGCATATCCTCTCCAGTTCCTCCATGCCTCCGTCCACCATCCCCCTGTACCAATCGTCCTCCTTCATCTCTCCCTCTCCCATACTCTCCCCGCCCGCCCACTTCCACCCCTCCTCCCTCGCCACCTCCATGACTTGCCTCCCCACCTTGGCCCTCATCCTCCTCTGCGCCTCCCTGTCCCCCCCCGTACCCTCCTCCCACCCCTCCCCGTAAATCCCGCTCCCCTCAACGACCCTTCTGATCCTCTCCTTCATCTCCGGATGAACCTCAGACGCCCTCTCCTCCACGCTCAGGAGCATCAGCAGCCTGCAACTCTCCAGGAAGGAGTCCCCGTACTGTGGCGTGAACTCAACCGCGAACTGCCACGAGCAGAGCGAAAGCGTGAAAGGGGTTTGGGATTAGGGAAGAAAAATTCAAATAACGAACATGGTTGGGTGCGTCTTGAGGGGAGATACTTGCGTGTTTTGTACTCCCAGCCATTTGAGCGGCTCTCTTCGCTCACCTTTAAGTACTTCTCCGCGACCCCCAAGTCAAACGTGGCCTCCCTCGGGTTAAGCTTGATTCTGGCTCCCTCGCACCAGACCTCCCCGCTCTTGGGCACCTCGTTCAGCGCCTTGTCCAGGTACTTGCACTGTTTCTCCTCCCCCTCCCCCTCCTTCAGCTGGACCAGCATGGCCCATAGCCTCCCCGTCCCTCTGTGGTTCCTGATCCCCATCGCCGCCAGCTGCGTCGCCCTGGCCCTGTTCCCGCACCGGATCTCCAGCAGGACGCTCTCCAGGAAGACCTTCCACTCCCCGCTGCACTCGGACCTGGCCTTGCAGAGGATCGCCCTTGCCAGGTCGAGGTTTCCCTCCCACTCCTCCATCCTGGCCGACTCTAGGAACACCAGTGCCTTGGACTTGTCTGGGACTGCAGTGAAGGCCTTGCTCAACAGCAGCCGTGCCTCCCTGGCCCTCCCGGCGTTAAGCTCCATCCTGCCCCCGGCCATCCACACCTTCCAGCAAAGGTTGCTGGGGCAGTTAATGACAGCCTTGGCCATGCACGTCCTCGCCTCCCCCAGCCGATCGTCGAGGTCCCCTCCGTCCTCCCTCACCCCCTTCATGGCCTCCCTCTCCGCCATTAGCGCCGACTCGTACCACACCTTCCAGACTAGCTCCTTGCTTATGACCTTCCTGGCCCTGTCTACCATGCCCCTCCACCCCCCGAGCTCCTCCCCGATCCTGAAGGCCCCGAACCAGAGCGGCCCGTACCTAGGAATCTCCTCCAGCCCCTTGACTACGATCTTCAAGGCCCTCTCCTTGAACCCTGCCCTCTCCTCCGCCCTGAACGCCTCGAAGTATATGGGCCCGTACCACGGTACGTGCGCCATAAGGTACTTGAAGACCTTCCTCGCCACCGTTATCCTCCCCGCCCTGCTCTCCAGCATGGCGCCCTCCAGGACGGTCCTCCAGACCTTTGTCCTGTCCTCGTTCTTCAGCCTGCTAATGAGTCCCCTCGCCCCCTCGAGGTCCCCTCGTTTCTCCAGGTGTCTAATCCCCTTAACCAGCAGTCCCTCGCTAAGTTCGCAGTGGTCAAGTCCCGCCATAAGAACCTCCCCCGCGACGTCACCGTTACCGTGCTCGTCCTCGAGCTTGCTCCACTCCAGCCACGCCGCCGCGCACTTGGGGTTACCCGAGACGACTGCGATCAAGATCCTCCTGCTCTCACCCCACTCGTTACCCCGCTTGGCAAGGTCGGCTAACTCGAGGTAACACTTGCAACGATCGTCAACGGCGACCTTGTGGACGACACGGGAGACCCAAGAGGAAGCGACGGCGTAGCTGGACTTCTCAATTGCCCTGAAACCCCTGTAGAAGTCCTTCATGGTCATTTGGTGGGGCAGAGACTCGGGCCGTACTTGCTGCCTTTGCTGGTGTTGGAGTTGCTGGAGGTGTTGCGGATGTTCGAAGTGATGTTGGGGGTGTTGAGAGTGTTGGGGGTGATGTTGGGGGTGATGTTGGGAGTGATGTTGATGTTGGAAGTGATGTTGGGGGTGATGTTGGGGGTGATATTGGGGGTGTTGGTTATGGTGGGGGGGGTGCTGGGGTTGCTGAGGGTGCTGGGGGTGCTGCGGGTGCTGGGGGTGCTGCGGGTGCTGGGGGTGCTGCGGGTGCTGGGGGTGCTGCGGGTGCTGGGGGTGCTGCGGGTGCTGCGGGTGCTGCGGGTGCTGGGGGTGCTGAGGATGCTGAGGATGCTGAGGATGCTGTTGGTGCTGGCTGTGTCCCTGACGTTGGTCCAGCCTGGACCAGGGTTGACGGGGGTTCGCCCCACCATTCTCCCAGCCTCCCTGTCCTTCGAACTCGCTCCCCCAATTCGTCCCCAGTCCCTCGTTCCAGATTCCTGCCCCCCTTGCTGCGGCCTCCTGCTGCGTCATACCCCAGCCCCCGTCTCCTCCCTGCGTATTCGATGCTGTCGTTCTACCGGGACCGTAGTGGTGATGGTGGTGGAGCACGATGACATTGGTTCCTCCTCCTCCTCCTCCGGGAACAACAGTGGGGGGGTATGATTGTCTCAGCATGTCAACGCCGTGCTGTCTCGGCGTGTAAGGTGTCGGGGGTAGGTGCGAGGGAGATGGGTGGAGCGGGGACGGTTGCAATGTTGATGTTGACACGGAAGTATTGTCTGATTGTGGTTGGGAGTTGTTGAAAGGTCTCGGGGTCTCCATCGTGAAACCATACCCAAGGACCCCGGCGCTGGCATTGCTTGAGACGGGGGTTGCAGAGCCGTCGCGGGTTGACGATTGTGCGTCCCAACGAGGTGCTTTTGGTGTTTGCTGCTGTAATGAGTGGGAAAGTTAGCGATGAGCTAAAGGAGTTGCGATGTATAGTATGTCACTTCTCGCCGTTCTCACCTGTTGTTGTTGTTGATGGTGGTGGTGGTGGTGGTGATGTTGCTGTCGTTGGTGGTGCTGTTGTTGCTGCTGCTGTTTGTGATCCTGCTCCTGCTCTTGTTCCTGCCCCTCCTTCTGCTGCTGCTGCTCCTTGTCCCCCTCCTCATGCTCAAAGTGTTGTTGTTGCTGCTTTCGACGATGATGATGGTTATGATGGAAGGACTCCTCCTCAGAATGGGGATGGGATAAGCTCCTAAACCCAGGGGTCAGGCGCCCGGGAGGGTGCAGGGGCGTGTATAGGCTGGTACCTTCGCCCAAATCGGAACTGATTTTTTCGTTGCCGCCACCGCTGCCCCAGCTTGTGCCCACGTTGAGATTGGTGTTCAGGGCCAAACTGTTGATAGCCATGAAGCCCCCGATGTGTTCGGAGGTACTTTCAGCGTTAGTGCTCCCGTCGAGAGACGATTCGGCACTCATATTCACATAATCGGAACTGTTTAACGCGTTGAAGTGTTGAGAGGAAGCAAAGGATTGTGGTGGTGGTTTGGAGAGCAGATGAGCCGAGGGAGGCAGCATTTGAGAAGAGACGAAAGACTTGGGGGATTGTATGGCGGATAGAGGGGGTGATGTGGACTGCGTAGGTGGAAGGAAGATATTATTATTGTCGACAGAAACATTCCTGGAAGTGTTCCTGCCACTATTGCTGCCATCGCCGCCCGCAGGAGCGAACGCGCTGAAGCTACTCGGGGGTAAATTGTGCGGCATGTCAGAATTGGCCACGTTGGGAGGCAGGTTGGGAGGCAGGTTGGGAGGCAGGTGACTGGGGGGGGGGAAGCCTGCATCGCTGAGAGGGTGAAGGCCATCCTCTGCAACAACACGATCTGATCCAATAAAGCGGTTGTTGTAAGAGTGGGAGTTTCCGTAGGAACCCGGGATCGAACCGCTGGCAGAGAAGTGGGAGAGAGAAGATAAAGAGGAGGATGAGGAAAGGCTTGGGGAAGACGGGTCAATGTTTGAGTTTTTCTCCATAATCGCAGCAGTGGAGGGGTTGCGTACGCCTGAGTGGTCTCTAAATATGGTGGGACGCAACAAGACGCAACTCTTGTCACGACACAAGGGCTGAAATTTGGTTTTCTCAAGAAATGGACAAAAAATAGCAAAGCAAATAGCTAAGGTGAAAAAGCAGTCCCGTTACTATCGACGATAGCGCAAAATCGACCAAGTTTTCAAAGACGACTAAAAAATTACAGCCAACAAACATCCAATTTACAAGAAATCCTCTCCCCTCATCCATCCATCCATCGACTCAACCCTAAAAGTTGAGAAAAAGAAACTTCCTAAGCAGTCAACCGCTTAATAATGACGAAATCTAAGGTTACTCGTAAGTTTGCCGTCGCAAAGAAGATAATTTCGCCGAAAGATACGAGGGTGAAGTCAAATCAGATCAAGGCAAAGGAGAAGCTGGAGAAGAAGAAGGAGGAGGAGGCCCCAAGGAACATTGAGAACGTGAGCTCTGCCATGTTCTTCTCTCACAACACCCAGCTTGGTCCTCCTTACAATGTCCTGGTAGACACGAACTTCCTTAACTTTTCCATCCGCAACAAGCTGGATGTTGTCAGGGCCATGATGGACTGCCTGCTCGCCAAGTGCACCCCCTGCATCACCGACTGCGTGATGGGTGAGCTTGAGAAGCTAGGCAGTAAGTATAGGCTTGCCTTGTCCCTGGCCAAGGACCCCAGGTTCCAGCGGATCCCCTGCAACTGCAAGGGGTGCTATGCTGATGACTGCCTCGTAAATATGTGCTCCCAGTGGAAGTGCTTCATTGTCGCAACGTGCGACAAGGAGTTGAGGAGACGCATTAGGAAAATTCCCGGCGTTCCTTGCATGTATATCAGTGCTAGGAAATATACAGTGGAGAGGATGCCTGAGGCATTTGGAGCTCCCAGGTAATCCTCGGGCTTTCAAAGTTGCCTTTTGGTGCGTGTTGTTGTAATAAGATCTTGTATAGAAAAGTTATGAAAAGAAAACTTGTACTTGAGTACTTGTGAATTCGCAAAGTCAAAGCAGTCCAACTACAATTTGCAAAGCCTTGGGAGAAGGCTAAAGTCGTGTTTGAAGGGTCGCCCTCGTGTTTGGTGCTTGCTTAAACCCAGCCTCCGCTCCACACCTCCCACCCGCGTTTCAAGAACCCTCGATCTGGACTTCCAGGACTTCTTTGCTCGGCACATTCGAAGAGATTATGAAAATCAATGTGGTTGTCTTACTTTTTGCTCTGTTACTGTCATGCAGGAGCGTATGTACAATAAAAGTTCCGAAGGGTGGGGTAAAATCTCCCCCTAATACAAAGGAAAAACTGAAAAATAGTGAAGGGAGTTCGTCCTCTTCTCCTCCCCCCCCTCCCTCCGACTTGCTCGTGGAAATATTTGAGTTCGCGCCTATGAGGGATAAGCCTACTACGTCGTCCTGGCGGACGATGACTCCGAGCGGTGAGACGAAGGATTGTGCTTCTCCCACTGATGCCCAGCCCCCCCGTGGTTACAAGTGGGCAGGGAAGTGGAAGATTGAGGTTTCGAAGGAGACTGATTCGTACGGTTGGGTCTCTGGGTCTGGGGGGGGCATGAAGAGGAGGAGGTGGCTGAGGATGGTGAAGAAGTCGAGCACCTTGAGGCTTGATGGCCCTGCCACAATGCTCTCAGAGGAGGTGGTATCGTCGGTAGTCCAGCAAGACGCCCCCGCGAACGCCACCATTGCCAAGACCGCTGAGGCGTCGGCAAAGTCTACGAAGGTGCTCACAAAGCTAATTAGCCAAAAAATTCAAAACGTGAAAGACGACTGGAACTGGAAGGGTTTTGGTTGGTCCTTTTACAAATCGTTCCTTTACCCTGAGGCTGGGGGGGTCAGCTTCAGAATGCCCATCTCACAGAACTTCCTCACGTACTTCTCGAGGCCCTGGCTTCCCTCGATAAACTCTTCCATTGGCTTTTACTACCCTTGGTCTATCGGCCTCTTCCTCTCATTTTCAATCCCCATTCAGCTTTACTTTCTCTTCTTTGTGCGATTCGCCCAGTCTTTTCTGCGCTTCCTCAAAATTCGGAAGACTCCAGTCGACAGGGTTGAGTACAGTATCAACGTCGTGCAAAGGATGGGAGTTAGGTGAGGGAGAGAGGCGATCGAAATGACGTGCGGTGATTAGGGTATTTGTTTCCGGTATTTTCATTAGCCTCTCTATGCAAGGCGCGCCCTTTCTGTCTTTGCGACCTCATTAATCCTCGCCTTTCTCCTTACAACGTTCGCGATTCACTTTGCTCATCGCAGCTTCAGCTGGAGGTACAGCAAGAGGTACGGGTACAGAAGGATGGTCGCACCCTGGGGGCTCTGGCTACCGACGGTAAGGATCATAACAAGGTGGCTTGACTCCTTTGCGGGGCTGGGGAAGAAATTGAAGACGGAATGGCTAATCTCAAAGACTGCAGGGTTGGGTCTGACGTCCTCACTTTACAACGACGGTCTCACTGGGAGCGTTGTGCTTTCACTCAATAGCTTCTTCTACGACTGGGGAAGTTGGAGGGGAGGTAAGAGTGCAAGCTATAGGGAAAAGTGGAAAAAGATGAAAGAAGCCGAGAGAAGAAGGAAGGTGATAGAGGGGGGCGAGGTGGTTGGAGAGTGAATGCGCGGGGAGTTAATTCTGCGTAGTTATCCTTTGTTGTTTGTTATTGAGAGAGATGTTTTGGTATTTTAGTTTGCACTCCGCAACCGAACAAGAAGGGGAATACTGAAATGCACCCAAATCGGGCCCAAAAATAAAACAACTCGTTTTCGGGGGTGACTTTCGGGGGTGGCTTTCGGGCCCTCGGGCCCAAATAAATTTAGTCAAGAAAATCTCTTCCACGTGACTATCCAGTAGCGCCAACAATGCCATTTCGCAGTAAGAAAGCAAGACTGCTAGCGAAATCTAAACCCGCAGGTTTCGAAACTAAGCTCCCAACCCCTCCTCTTCCCTCTCGCTCGGAGAGTGGTGAGAGTGATGACCTTCTTCTCTCTTCTGAGAGCTCGTTCGACGCAAGTGATCAACTTGTCGATTTTAACAACGGTGATGTTGACGTTGATAGTTCTAAAGTCGCTGTAGCTTTCGAAGATCCCGCGGAAACAGGGGATAGCCAAGGCCAAACGGCTACTGCAATCTCCCAGGACCTGGATTTGAGCCCAATTGATGGATCAGGTATTGATTGTCTTGGTGCTGCAAATGATTCATGTGACGATCTCGCGAATGTGATGGAGGTTGAGCAGGAGGCGATCGCAGTTGAAGAATCCTTCATCATGTCGAAGCAGGGCGACGAGGAGGGGGAGCCTACTGGACCTACCCCTTTCAAGGCAAAGAGCTTGAACGTCATGTTCGAGGGAGTTGCCGAAGAAGAAATCATTCCTCTTCCTGTTCCTGCTCCTGATTCCGCTCTCGTGGCTTCCTCCACGTCCACCTCTTTGTCCATCAACCACAACAGGTCCAATTCGATTCAGGTCTTCCTTCGCATTCGCCCTATGGCGGATACCAGCAAAGTTTCAACCATCAAGGTCCTTCCCAACTCGTCGTCCTCCTCCGCTCCTTCTACAGTGCGCACCATTCCTCCTCCAGGGTCCTTCAGCGAGAAGCAGCGAACCTCCTCTGAGGGGATTGCGGGAGAGTCTGAGGGCTCGGAGCTTCAGACCCTCAAGGAGGTGAGACATGCCGAGCGGCGATCATATATATATATTTTTTAGTAGCGCACTAAATCGCATTCTAACTCAATGTACGTAATGCCCCCCCACCTTCCTCCCCACCCCTTCCCCGACAAAGTTCACCTACTCGAGGGTATTTGCCCCCGAGACCGAACAGGCTACCCTGTACGACTCCGCCGCCTCCTCCCTCGTTTCTGGAATGTTTGATCCCACCAATCCACAGTCCGCGTTGCTCTTTGCTTACGGCATCACAAATGCCGGCAAATCGCACACCATCATGGGAACCGACAAGGAACCAGGGATTGTGCCCCGCACCATGAAGGACATATTCTCCAAGATGACCCCCAGTCTCGAGCTTCGCATGAGCTACCTCGAGATTTACAACGAGCAGGGTGAGAACAAACAGCGAACGAGAAGCATCCCGCCTACCGCTTCCTGCCTTCTACCCCCTGCTGCCTCCACCATCCCCCGTCTAACCCTTGCTTTCTCTTTCGCCCCTTGTAGTTTACGACCTGCTCGCCACGCCCGCGGTCAGCAAAAAGGGGAGGGTTGCTTCCAAGCGCCAGGGCCTGAAGCTCCAGGACAACAAGGGTACGATCGAGGTCAGGGGTCTGTCGAAGCACAAGGTCTGCGACACCAACGAAGGATTGAAGCTCGCCGCCACCGCCAAGAAGAACAGGCAAGTCACCGGAACGAACTTGAACGGTGTCAGCTCAAGGAGCCACTCGGTTTGCCAGCTGGAGCTGGTTCCAAAGAACGGCAAGGGTGGGAAGAACGCCATGTTCTGGATCGTTGATTTGGCAGGAAGTGAAAGGAGCAAACGCACTGGTGTCGGTGCGAAGTCCGCGCAACAACGTGAGGCGTCCGGTATCAACACCTCCCTTATGAAGCTCTGGAGATGCCTCAAGCAACTCCGCTCCAACCAGCAGAACAAGGCGGCCGCCCTGGCTTCCAACCAACCCGCCCCCAAGGCGCCCCTTGTACCCTTCCGCGAGTCTAAGCTGACGCACCTTTTCATGAACCACCTCTCCGGCTCTTCAGCTGGAAGGACGGTCATGATCGTCAATGTCAACCCCCAACCCGACGACTACGACGAAACCCAACACGTCCTCAACTCTGCCGCGATTGCCCAGAGTGTCAAGATTACCAATGAGGAGTATATTAAGAAAAAGGAGAAGTCTGAAGTAATGGCCACGCACGATGCCAACGGAAGGAGCCTCAAGAGTATTGCTGAGGACGCTACAATGAAGGAGAAGAAGGGAGGGGAGAGGAAGAAGAGGCCCAGTGGCAACATATCCAACGCGGCAATGAATAACAAGATGCAGCAAATGGCGAACGAGAATGCTGCCCTGAGGACCGCCCTGAGCTCCCTGAAGGAGAGACTCTTCAACGCAGAGACAGAGATCAGAGAGGAGGTCGCTGAGGAGTTTGAGGAGAGGTGAGGAGGAGGTTGCGAAGCGAAGCGAAAGGGAAGCGAATGAAGGAGATGGAGGATGAAGGATGGGCACTACTCCACGATTTGACTGCCTGCCCCTCTCTGTGCCTAACCCCCCCCCCCCCTCACAGAATAATGGAGATCCACGAAGAGTACGCAGCGCAGAAACGCAGCCACGAGGCAAGCATGGGAGTACCCACACCTGCTCGGTCCGTGAGGAAGCTCCAGGCCGAGAGGGCGAACGACTACGTTGACGAGCTGCTCGAGAAGATCATTGAGTGCGAGGAGGAAATGGAGAGGATGACTAGAGCTCACGATGAGGAACTTAGTAAGAGAGACAACGTCATTGAGGGACTGAAAAGGGAGATTGCATGCTCAAAAGGAGAGAGGGAGGGGGGAGAGGTTGAGACGGAAGTGGAGGTGGAAGTCGAAGGAGGAGATAAGATGGAAGAAGAAGAAGAAGAAGATAGCATTATCACTGAGGGCGCTGTCTTGGCGGCGGGAATCGATACGGACGGGACCGTCAAATATGACACTCCGGTGACAAGCGAGGAAGTAGATGTTGGGGGGGAGGTGAGGGAGGAGGAAGAGGAAGAGGAAGAAGAAGAGGAAGAAGATGAGGGGGAGGAAAGCGATGGAAGCATCATGGACTTAATTGAAGATGACAAGCGTGAAGAGGTTGAAAGCGAAGATGATGGAATGACAGTCGGTGCCGTCGTGGCCGAGAGCGCCGACACTCCAAAAGCTGATAGGGAGGAAGATGTTAAGCTGATTGAACCAACTGACACAGAGAGGAAGAGGATGGACGAGGAGGCCCAGAACAAGAAATTGAAGAGACTTCCTCGGAGCAGGTGCTCCGAGGTTGCCTGCATCCCAGTGAAGAAGGAGAAGGTCGTGAAGCCCACAGCTGAGGAAGAGTCTAGCGACAAGGCGAGTGAAATGTCGGCGCCAACCCCGACCAAGAAGAAGAAGGGACTCTTCGCCAAGCTCACCAGTGGCAAGAAGAAGAGGAAGGCCGGAGAGGACATTTCGCCATCCGCAGCTGGAGCCAAGCGCGACCGCAAGTCCCTAGGAGAGATATCCAACATTTCCGAGCTGACCCAGCCCACCGTAGCGGGCGGGAAGCTGCTGAAGATGAAGCCCAGACCCAGGGGAAGAGCGCCAAAGGGGAAACAGTGGAACGGACTCCAGGGGGCGTGGGTTCCTAAGGCGTGAGGACAGGATGATGGGGGGAAAGGGGGGGGGGGGGATAGGGAAGGCACGAGCGGAAAATACACTTATAACGGGTCTTTACTCAAAATTGTCTGTCTAGATTTTGGTTCAGAAAGCGGGGAAAAAAATTACTCTCTAATAGTTGCCAATGGTTAAATTCCTCGATCATCCTGAGCTCACATGCCTTTCAGGGCAAGTAGCTGAGGCTGTTATAGGTGCGTAACCCCAAAAGTAACAAAAATGAGGGATGTATTCCCTCCTAAATGGGGGGGGAATTTAGCTCGACCTTGAGAATTTGTCCATGTTGGGGCAATTTTGGGAGAATTTTGACATCGTGGAGACTGAAAGTTCTTTGAGGGGCGGAATAGATATTATCACGGCGAATTGTGGTATCTAAATTCCGTGGAAGTTCTCGTATTGTTATATAATCCAATCCACTCCTAACACTCCCTCCCTCCCATAGGAGATCGTGTCCTCTCATGCACCGTCGACGTTTTCTCGTGCAAAAGGGCTGGAACTGATAAGAAGATTGGGGCTTCGATACAACAACGACTGCAGGATGAGTGTGATTTGAGAAATTCTCACGAGTTTCAAGAGGGGGGAGGAAACCCGGGAGGAAACAAAAGGAAGAAGAGCGGGGATTCGGAGGGTTTAGCTCCCAGTGTCACCATGACAGAGTTGGGTGATCTCTCTGTCCCCGGAGTGCAGCGCTTTATTGCCGACCTTATATTAACGCTCAATACTGTCTTCCCTGATTATGACTTCACCACAATCCCGGCTACCTCCTTCAAGTCCGCCGGGAGCGTGTCGCAGGTCGTCCACGAGATCAATGCCCGTATTAATGCTAGTCTCTGCAGCAATAGCCCCACGCAGGAGGTTGGGGCGAACAGGTTCCAGCAGCATAAGATAAATCCAGACACCTTCCTCCCTGAGCTCTGGGAGGTCGTGGGCAAGATCATGCCGATGGAGGAGGTCCAGGTCTTCACCTACGTACCCGAGGTCCAAGGGGACCCCTTCTCCGACGACGGGGTTCTTTGGAGCTTCAACTACTTCTTCTGTAGCAAAGAGATGAAGGTAAGAATGCAACAAATATGAAAGCACTGAAAGATTGCGAGAGGAGCGAAGGGGGGAGGGGAGCGACGACTTGTGCACACCATGTAGCTAACTCATCTCGCTCCTCCCCCGCTCTTCCACCGCATGTCACAGAAAATTCTCTACTTTACCTGCATAACAAGAAGAAGTGATTCCGTGTTCCATACCAATCTCAGCCAGGACGATGATGATGCCAACTTCACCAGCCCTTCGAATTATATGGACCAAAGCTTCTCGTCGAGCATGAACTTTGACATGGACAGTAGTAGTTGAGGAGGGAGTGAGGAGGATGATTTTTATGTGTTAATGTGTACTTTGTGAACGAAGAGGATGAAAAACTCGAGAGCGTGCGTATGTAATTTAGGATGTGGTGTTTTATTAAAAGCTCAAACATTGTCCTTCACCCTTTCCCCTTCTTCACTTTCATTGCCTCGCTCAACAAAATATTGCTCATGATGCTCAGTCCATGGATTCTCTCCATCCGTCCTTCCTCCCCCCCTCCTGTAGCCTCGGCGTGCTTCTCGTACCTCAGCAGGTGCAGGATGAGCTGGTGCGTGCGCTGAATCGAGGGCGGCTTAGGGGGGGCCGACGGGCTCGAGCTGGGGAAAGACTTGGACGTGTCTTTCACCCACAACATCATTGATGCGTCGACCATCCCCAGGCTCCCCTTCAGCGACTTCTCCTTTCTGAACCCTTCCACTATGCCCTGCATCCTCTTCGCTGCAATGAACATGCCCCCCGAAACTAGGGTCTCGGGGTCCAGGGACTCCTTGGAGAAAAGGCCCGACTGGAGCATCTCCTCGACCTCCATGTCGCGGGAAAGGTTCCACACAGAAACCACGTACATGCTCGACACTACGGAAGGTGGGAGGCCCCACGATGACCCTAAAGTTGTGAGCTCGTTTAGACTTGACGGCTGGAGGACGGTGGTCGCCGATGCAGAGGCAGTGCTGGCGGCGCTGCCTGCATGCACGGTGGAAGTGAATGAGCTTAAGATCGCCTTGTCCAGGAAACCCCGCTGTTCGGCTGTTGGCTTTGACGGTGCTACTGGTACGCTGAGGCAACCCCTTGAGAATGGCCACGACTCCTGTGGGTATGTTCCGGGCAGGAGCGAAGGGACTGTATCCAGCGAAAGCGAGTCAGACTCTTGCTCCAACTTGGTCCTCAATATCACCGACATCGCGACGAGGAGACCCTCGTGGGTCTGAACGGCGGAGGGTTGGGGGGACGAGAGGGTGTAGTTGTACGTGAACTCAACAAGCTCCCTATCCAATGGAGGATTGTGTTCCTCGAAGTCAATTGTGTTGTCCGCGTACTCTTCCAGGTAGTAGGGCTGCTGAGAAGATGAAGGGGGGGATATCAGGCTAATGACCCTCCTAGCTTCGTTACCCACGTCTAAGGCCCAAGCGGTGTCCTCGAGGAGCTCCCCCACCTCCTCTTCCGTGTATTCCATGGTTCGTTCAAAGTCGCGATCTATCATGAGCGCGCAGAGGGGTCGAACGAGCTCGAAGATTACCGAGGCTACGGCTGACCGCTCGAAGGATTCAGGAGACAATGAGAGGTTGGTGACGGCGAGGTTTAGGGACGTCGTGTTTGAGGGGGACTCCCTGAAGTCCCTGGCGAGAAGGACAGCTCGTTTAAGGGCGAGCGTCGGGGAATGGTTGAAACGCGGCAAGTAGTATATTATGGGTTTCGTGCCGTTGGTTAGGAAGTGGCGGGTTGATGTTTTCGAGCCTCCTTTGGTGTCGTTCCAGACGGTTGACCAGTTAACCTCGAGCCAGTGGCACTCCGAGAGGTAGTCTGTTTGGGCCGCACGGATTGGGGAACCGACGGACCAGTTCACGAGCTTCCTCTCCAAGTTGGGGGGGGAGCAATCGTCGCCCCATCCGATCTGCTCCCTAGCGGCCCTTTCATAAACGCTCCTACCCCCAACAAGCACCCTCCTCCTCGCTTTTCTCTCAATCCCGATCCATTCCTCCCCTCCCCTCTTGATCTCCCCTTTTGTCTTCTCCTCCATGCCCCTCGTGACCTCCCTGACCTGCGCCCCCACAATCTTTGCCGTCACGAATCCCACAAGCGCAGACCGCTCCGTCCTGCCCTCCTCATCGATGTCCCTCTCGACGTCCTTGATGAGCGAACTCATCGCCCTGTCATCGTCAGTCTTGCCTCTCCTAACCACGTCCTCGACCACCTTCCTGACCCCAGCCCAGTTCGTCCCGCTCCCCCCCCCCACCTTGATCTTGAACATGCACTTCACCGCGTCCTCCTCCCTCCCCCCGTTCCCGCCTCGGGCCCCCTCCAAAATTTCCACCACCCTGCGGACACTGCGCCTCCAGAACACGTCCCGGGCGGCCCTGGCGTAAACGGCGTTGACGAAGGATTCGCTGGTCATGGTCGTCCCAGTGACGATCGACGAGTAAAGTTCCTTCAGCGTAAGAGCCGGAATTTCAGAGGCCTGAGGGGGGGATAGCCCAAGGTACGCTACGCACTCCTCGTCGTTCCCCTCCTCCTCCCCTTCCTCCCCCCGCTCCTCCTCCCCGTCTCCGAGTATCCTCATAACGTCCCTCGCCCTCCTCACGTCGTCCACCTCCTCCCTCCACTTCCCTCCCTCCCCGAACTCCTCTGCCTTTCCCTCCCCCCTCCTCATGACTTCCTCTATGTCCCCCCCATCTATCCCCTCCTCCACCGCGGCCCTAACGTATTCCCCCATCGCCTTAACGCTCCCGCACCCTTCAATAAGCTCCACCGCAGTCTTGTTGAACGTTCTGCTCCTCTCACGACCCGCGTTGCTCAAAGCCATGTGCTTGAGTTTTACCGCCTCCTCACCCCCCTCCCCCTTCCCTCCCTCCCCCACGCCTTCCCAAGCCTTCCCCCTCTCCACCTCCCTCCCCCCCTCAGCCAGCCTGTCACCGTTCACCCCCCAACCGTATCCCCCCCCCCCCTCCCCCCCCACCCCCTCGATCCCCTCCCCGTCGTCAGTATCACCGTAACCCTTCCACCACTCCAACCCGTCCGTACCCTCCCTCCAAACCCACACCCTGCGTTTTTGAGAGTGATCAGAGAGAAGAGAGTGGTTTAGTACAGTCCTCCCCCCCCCTGCCGTTTTAAGAACTCACCTCTCCCCCCCCCCATCCGTCCCTCCCCTAACCGTCCCCTTCCTGAATCTAAGTACCCTCAAGTCCTTAACGTTCCTCCTCTGTCTAACCTTAACCCCTCCCCCCCCCGGTGCCTTTTCAGACGTCCCCCCAGCTTTAAATACCTCGTAAACCTGGACACGACCCTGGCAAGTTAGTGCAACGATATGGGAGGAGGGTGATGGGGTAACGCTTGACATCCCTTGTGTGCTTCTGTAAGCGATTGTTAAAGGTGGGGGTAGAGAGTTTGACCCTGCGGTTGCGCGTCCTCCAAGCCAGGAGACAACACCCCATACGAAGGAGGAACCGGGTGGGGGGGGGGGAGATGTTATTGGACAGGGGGGGAGGAGGGTGTGAACGGTGAAGGAGGTCGGGGGAGAGGGGATCGTTAGGAGGGAGGTACCGGATGAGGTTAGAGTCAGGGTTGGGGGGGGGGTGGGGAAGGGGACGTGACCGATGGGGGTGCCGGAATGGAGTTCGCAGCCGAGGGGAGGGAAGGAGGAAGGGTAGGGGGCGTTGTTACTGTCTTCTTTAGGTCCATCTTTGCTAGGTCCAGTGAGGCTATCTTCTCGGCTATCTTCTCGGCTATCTTTACCGTTATCGCTGTCCTTGTCCGCCCTAAGGTGTCTATAATCTTCTCCTTGTCCTTGTTCTCCATTGTCTTGTTCTCCTTTGTATTGGTAACTGTAAACAGTAGCAATGGATTTGTCCCCCTTCCCTTCCTTAACAACTTTAACCCATCCTCCTTGGCCATCTTTACCGTTTGGGGGTGTTATGAGGTGAAAGTCGAGTATATTTGAGGAGGTGGGGGCGTTTGCGGGGGTGTTTGAGGACGTATCTGTGTTGCTTATATCCATTTGTCTAACAACAGAATTGTCGATAATATTGATCCATCTTTGAGTTGTAAGAACGACAATTTCAACCTTAATTTTAGGATGTTGTTGTAAAGACGAATGAAAGGAATCACCTAAACTACTTATATCTCTAAAACATGCACGTAGAATGCGCTCAGATGTGCCTCCAAAGTCGAGGATTGTTAACCCCATGTCTGTTATCATCCTATAGCTGCTATAATATATATATACATTTGAATCACAATTACGGGAACTATAGAGAGGCGTTAGGAGACTTGTCATGTCAAATTTTATATTATTGACAATTTGGGGTTAAAATTGCGAATTGAGCCAGAATTGAGGGGAAACAAGGAAGAAGAAATCCTCAAAGACGAAAGAAATCCGAAAATGAATCGAACAACAACGACCATTACCACTGCACTATACACACAAACAAATACCAAGCTTCCCTTCCGTCCCAGACCTCCCCCCATCCCCCTTTTCACAAGACCCCCTCCCCCTCCCTGATAGCTCTCCCTACCTTCCATCCCACCCCCCCTCTCCCCTCCTCCCATTCCTCGTCCTTCTCCATTCGTCCCACAAGTCTCCCCACCCCCTCCACTTCCTTCCCCCCCTTCCCCAGTTCCCTAATAACCTCCTCCTTAACCCCTCTCATAATATCCCTAGCCTCCTTCCCCCCCTCAACCTCTCCCCCTAACCCCGCTCCTAGTAGACAAGCCACGATCCTTAAGTGCATGTCCTCCATCACACCCATAACCCTCCACTCCAGCATCTTCCTCAACCACTCGAGGACCTCCTCCCTACCCCTAACCCCTCCACCCCTCCCCACAGGTAGGCCTAGAACAAGTTTTACACGAATCAACCTGACGTCAGAACCGGGAGACCTGGGAGGTAGGACCCCAGACCCTACCAAGGGCTCACCTAAGTTCCTCAACACGTACTCCCCAACACCATCCAGCCCAGACCCTACCCCAGACCCTGAGATCTCTACTACATCCTCCCCATCCCCCCCACCCCTTGGTGTTTCGTTCTCCCCCTTGTCTCCCCCCCCAATTATCATAGCCCGTTCAATTTCCTCCTTAGTAATAAGTCCGTTCTCCATACATAAATCCCTCAACATAATCCTCCTCTCTCCCCCTACCTCCTTATCACCCCTCCCTCCTAACTCAGGTTGTAGTAATAGTGTTTTGAACTCACGCCACCTCCATGGGAAGTACCTATGCACTTTACGTAACGGTTGAGGGAGGGGGTGACTTGGTAGGAAGGTCGGTGGGAGGGATGATAGGACTTTCGTAAGAAGAGTTAAGGAGGAAGGGGAGGGACGTGGTAGTGGGGGTGGGGAATTGTAGGTTGATAGAGATTGAGGGAGAGGGGAAACGAATTGAGAAGTTGAGGGATGGGGGGGAATTGGGAGGGGAAGGGAAGACGATGAGGGGGATAGTTTTGGTGGTTTTAAAGCTTTTATGTATTCTGTTGGTGATACTATCTTTGATTCATACGTTGTTGGTTTATATGTTGAGGAGTCCATTTACAAGAACCTGCTGAGCGGGTTCCTGGTTACAAAATGTCAACCCAAAAGGCCTTTGAGTTCCTGGAATTTCCCAAACAGTTCAATTTGTCGTTATTTTGCCGATATTTCGCCGATATCAGCCCCACCGAACTCAAGCACTCGGCCATCTCGAAACAGGTGCTTCGGAGGACTTCAACAAGCGAAGAAGGTGAGATACGAGTGACTTGAGGACGATGACCTCGAGGAAAGGGGGGGGGGCTGGGCGAGAGATTGGGGGGGGAGGATGGGGCTGGGCGAGATGTGGAGAGGGACGACTCGAAGTGGGACAAAATCGGAGGGGGTGGGGTGGGCGAGAGGTTGGGGGGGGGGGGTCTAGGCGAAGGGTGGGGGGGGGGAGTCTGGGCGAGGGGTGGGGGGGGGAGTCTGGGCGAGAGGTGGAGGGGGATGACGCGAGAGGTGGAGGGGGATGACGACTTGAAGTGGGACAAAATCTCAGCCGACCCAATCCGCACAAATAATTCTCCATCCACAATTAGCTCACTCAGCACTTCCTAACGCAGGACATACCTCTAATCACAAACAGGGAGCAATCAGTCACGACAGCCCCACCGAACTCAAGCACTCGGCCATCTAGCATTTATGTGCTAATATGTATCGCATATATCTAATTATAACAATTCTAATCAGTATTACGCTACAATACCTTCAAATCACTTCTGCCCTCGTGTCAACTAGCCCTACCCCTCAATCAATCTCCCCTACACTACCTCCCAAATTATATGATTATCTCTATACGTTCCCTTCAAATTGCTCCAATACACCCACCCAAGACTCGCGTCTCCTCCTTACTCCCCACCCTTCAAAGCCTCCCCTAACATTATCATCTCCTGACCTCTTCTTCACAATCCTCCTCTCCCCTCAATCTCCCTCTCCCATACCATCCCCCCCCACCCCTACAACAACCTCTACAACCCTTCTCGCCTCCTTAGTAACAGCAACAGTCTCCACTTTCTCTATACCTGTAACAGTATCAAAGTCATCGTTCTCACCTCTTATATTCACCGCACTTACCATACCCGTAAATGTTTGGAACGCCTACGAGTCAGAGATGGGTCGTCTCGAGGTAACCTCAGGTCTACAAAGCCGTCTCTCCACCACCGTATCCTTACACCCTGAAGGAAAGGAGGGGGAGGATTGGGATAAGACATCAGTGGTAGCATGCGTATACACAGGGGAGGGTGAGGTTACGGCTTCCTGTGAGGTTAGGCTTCAGCCAACAGACGGTAAGATACCTTTCACCTCCCCCCTTCTTGACCGTATCGAGAGGAATGTAGGTGGTGCCGTTGGTGCTGTAAAGGGTGGGGGTGGTGGTGGAAGTGACGTTAAGCCGTATATTTGCAACCTGTTTACGAAACCTGGGTATAGGAGCGGGGGATTGGGGAGGACGCTTGTTAGGTTGCAGTGGTTTTTAGCGACGGAGGTTTGGGGGTATGACGAGTGCTACCTTCATGTAGATAAGGAGAACGATGTCGCGAGGAAACTTTATGAACAGGAAGGGTGGAGGGAGGTTGATACGAAGTGGATGCCAGGGTGGGAGGGGAAGGCTAGCGGGATAGGGTATTATGGTAGGGTGAAGGAATCCTCGAAAAGGTGAAGGACCATGTTATCAAGCTTTAAAAACGATGAGAAACAAAAGACGGGCTTTTTAATAGGCTGCGAGTTTACTAAATCTTTACTACGTTTTCCACACTCCACCCCTTCCCCCGCCCCTTTCTTACTCAAATAGGTCCTAGAGTCTTGACCAGCCCTGACGCCATGAAGCTCATGATAGCCATGACTTTAAAGATGAAGTCGAATCCCTTCCCCATAAGCGCCTTGTTTATATAGCTCCCCCCCACAGCCGCCGTCGCAAAGGAGCTGAAAAGAACGGAGAATACCTTGGGACCAAGGTCGGGACCGAAGAGCTTGGCACAAGCACCGGGAGCCATGGCAAAGTTACCACCCATGCATAAGAAGAGGACCATGGTCGCGGATGTGAAGAGGAACCTGTTACCGACGGTCCTCTTGTAGTTAAGCATTACAAGTGACTGGGTTACGGTTAGTACAGTGAAAAGCTTCGAGAATCCAACCTTGTCCTGCGCGACACCCCAGTTCGCTCGCCCGACACCGTTGGCGACGGAACCGAGGCCACCGACCATGGCGAGGTAGGCGTCGGACTTTAGGGAGGGGGATAGGTTCCCGTACATCTTGTATACGGATACGGTGTTGAGACCGGCGGTTGAGGAGAGGACTATGCACGTCCAGAGGAAGAGGAAAGGACGGGAGAATATCGCGGACTTTAGGGTGGGGTACTTCCCGGAGGTTGCGCTGGACTTGGAGGCGGGGGCGGGAGGGGGGAGACTGGTCAACTTCAACAGACCTGCTCCGGTGGTCTGGAGGACGAGGTAAATGACGGCGAGCTTCCTCAGCATTATGGGGAAGTTATCGTATACCTCAGACGGGAACATCTTTGTTACAGGATCGAGGGAGAGCTTGTTGGGGTTGGCGAGTGCGGTGCCGACGAGGTTGAAGACGAACCCTCCGAGGCCGAAACCGCAAAGGGTGAAACCTGATACGAGGCCTTTTTTGGAGGGGTAGTGGCGCCAACCGGCGACGATTGGGGCGGTGTAGGCGAAACCAATACCGAAACCGAAAAGGATGGAGTAGAGGAGAACGAAGGGGGCGAGGGTGGTTACGAAGGAGGAGGAGAACACGGCAAGGGAGACGATGAGGGAACCGAACATCATTGCACCGGGGAGACCAAGGGAGGCCTGAAGGGTGGCAGACATGGGCATGCCGATGCACATCGCGAGGAGACCGAGAGGGATGATCAGGAGAGAATCGGGAGTTCCACTTCCGGCGGAGGAGGCAAAGTACTTCATGGATGGGGGCATGTATGATTGGAGGTTCCCCCAACAGTAGATTGTACCCAGAGTTAGGTGAGTAAGGAAGCCACCGAGGATTGATAGGAGTCCCATAGATGCCGGTGAGGGGGAGGCTCCCCCTCTGGTGACCTGGGTAGAGATTTCAGGGGTGATGCTGGACTCCGATGTGTCGAAGATTGTCCTCTTTTGTAGAGGAGACGACGTGGTGGGGATGAGGGGGGATGATGGGCCATTTAGACTACGTGCGGAACACGTGGATGCCGCAAATAGGGCTATGAGGAGGGATATGGACCTCATAATTGGAAAAGGTTTGGGGCTCCAAAGATCAGATTCGTTCAACCCACTTTTTAGTTTTGAGCCAACTTTTATCACCAAACTAGCGCGAATCGCAGATAAGAAAGTTGCTCCTCTTCGCCCCCGCCCCAATGATGCCTTCAAGCCAAAACAAAACCCAAACGATGAGATGCAATTGAGAACTTGCCAATCCTTAATACCTAATCCCCACCACTCTCTTACCCCCCCCCTCCGCGCTTTTCCCTCCCCCCCCCCCCCTCTCCCTCTTCGTTTCCCTCCTCTGCGCCCCCTCCAATTCTCTCTTCTTAACCTCCGCGTCCTGCAGCGCTCCTAAGACCTTGACAACCTTGCCCCTTTCCCTCGCTATAACCTCGTCCTTGGCCTTCGCGACTGCCAGGATCTCCCTATCTTTTTCCCTACGCAGCCTCTCAAGCTGGCCCTCCAGTGCTTTCCTTTCGGCCCTCACCCTCTCCTCTGCGGCCTCCTCCATCTCCTCCCTGACAGAGTCCAACTCCTCCTTGAACATCCTCATGACGTTCTCCTTCAACTCCTTCACGACACCCTCGTTCCTCTCTATCGCTTCCTTAAGCTCTCTGGACCTGTCGTTGTCCGAGTCCGCCAGCTTGACTAATAAGACCTTAATCTCGCCCTCCAACTCTGTAATCTTGTCTAGGTAACCCTTAACCTTGCTCGTTGGCTTCGAGTTCCTTGCCAGCTCGCTTATCCTCTTCCTGAAGCTGAACACCTTCCCCGTCAGGGTCTTGATCTGCCCCTGACTCTCCTTCAGCAACCCCTCCAAAGCCTCAATATATTCAGGGATAGACAGGAGGTCTCCCGTGAGGGGGTGGGGGTACTTGGGCTTGGGCTTGGGGATGAAGGGGAGGGGAACGCGACGGCGACGCTGTATGGGGGGACCCAATCCGGGAAACGAACCTGCAGATGAGGTGAAGGTGGAGGTGGGAGAGGTCATGGGCTGTACAGTTTGGAATTGGAGCGAAATTACCATACATATGACTGTTAGGATAGACATTGATGTCATAATCGTCATAGTTATCCTAGCTGTACTGTGTGCTAGATCTGAAGCGAATTTTTGTTAGAGAATTCGGTACTCAAAGTTTGAAGTATCGGGGGGCGGGGGGTGGGGGGGGCTGATTTGAACTCATTTGAAGAATGAACAAACGTTCAGAGGGCTAATTTAATGCGAAAAAGAACACCCGAACCCAACCAAACCTCCTATTTCACGCTAACACTCACAGTGCAGTTCTCAAATTTATTTTGTGACTTTGTTCCGAATTTGTTCTGAGTGGAATTTGCCACCAAGCGGCGAAGACTGATGGACTGTGATGATTGGTGAAACGCACGCAAACTACTCCGTAGGGTATTTTACTGTGACTATCCTTTCACGTCTTTATTATGACAGCGATGGCCTTCTCCCGACGCTCCAGTTGTCCTTCAGTGGATGATCCACACTTAGTAGCGGATCTTGCTTGGTTCCCCATTTATCTTCGCCAATGTGCACCGCCTCGTGGCTGTGCACTTCCTTGACCTTCCCCATAAGATGCCTGAACAACGTCCAGCTTTCCAACGCCAAATTCAACACTTGCGTCCTCTTGTCGTCTCCAGTTGCCGTGGAAGGCCTCGCCCCCACTGCCCCCGCCTCTCCCTCACTGTGTCCCCCCCCCTCGCCCCCTACCATGCCATCCAGCTTCTCGACGAGTTCCTCAAAGTAGCTCAGCTCGTCCATGAGCTCCTTCGTCTCCTCAGTCTCCTCTTCCCCCTCCGAGTGCAGCTCCTCCATCAAGAATTTCAGCGGCCTCTTAAATCCCGACCAGCTGACAAGCAGCTGCTTAGCAATTTGCACCCCATCCGTCGCTGGGAGCCTGTCGAGCGGCACGGGCAGGTTGATGTCGCTCATCATGTGCCTGTGCATGCTATCGCTGACCGCCTCGCTAGGGTTGGTTTCCTTAGCCCTCTGCAGGACCTCATGATACAACACACTGTCCTTGAACCTCTCCTTGTCGGCGTGTACGTCGTGCTCCACGTTGATACTATCACGCTTGGCTCTCATCGAGTTCTTCGCTATGGGAGGCCTGCCGCTACCCACGGCAGACGCGGCGTCATTGTCGGAATTCTTGCTAGCGATAGTACTGTCATCGTCGTCGCAATCGTTATAATGGTCAATGCTGTGCCCCCTGAACCTCCCCATGGTCGCAAAGGCCTTCCTCTTCTCCTTCTGCATCTGCAGTTTCTCCTCTTCCTCGTGTTCCTCCGCGTGCTCGTGGTTGTAAGCGATCTTCCTTCGTCTAGCCTTTATGCTGCTCCAGTGGGCCATCATCGACCAGGACCAGTCGTCAACATCAACGAGCCTGGCGTTCCCTGAGGCCATGTCCTCAACCTTGTGTAGCAACTGTTTGTATGCCTGCTCCCCCCCTTTGTCCTTCCCGCCCACCGACATATCGTAAAGGGACTGGAAGAGGGTCTTGGTGCACTGAGTAACGACAGCGCAGGGCACTTGCCACCTGTTCCTCCCCCTAGCGTCGCCAGTTGTCCTGGGGAAGAGCGTAAAGTGCTTGGAGGGATTGAATGCATTGTTGAGCTTCTTGGCCTGCAACTTACTGACCTTGTCGTGGACCTCGTGTACTAACAGCAGAGACCGAAGGTAGAAGTGCAGAGATTCGACGTCGTTGCCAAACTCTGAGCACAAAGATCTCTCCTCGGCGCTCCCTCGGAGGGCGCACCTCGTGAAGGCGGCAAAAAGCCTGCAGCGAGGCACTCCCTGGCTAATATTTCTGACGTTGAGGAACAGGTCCATCAAATCTCTTTCGGCCAAGCTCACGCAGCCCCAGCGGTTGATGAAGAATCTGTAAACGACCGCGGAGAAATTAGGAGGCTGATGGCATACTTCGGAGGAGTGCTTCATCACGTGCAAGTAAGTTCCGAACAACTCAGCGACCAAGCCCTGCGTCCACCACACGCTGCGGTTGACTCTCCTCTCCCTAATTCTACCAATGCCCCTCATGAAGCCAACCCTCATCAAGTGCCTTATGTTGATGGGAGGGCCAAGCTCCCTGTCAAGTTTCTTTCTCCAGCAGCGCTGCAACCTAACGCACGCAGTGCCCTCTTTGATGAGCTTAAGTGCCTTGATTCTTGCGTTCGGCAAAAAGTCCATAATGATCTCGCGGAGGTAGTCGAGCTCGTTGTTGCTCTGGGCCATGACCTTCCGAGCGTCGAGCACCTTAATCGTCTCGTTCCCGACAGTAATGTACTGAGACTGATCGTTAGGGTCTGCGAGCTGCTTGACCATGTCACCTGCACCGAGCTTCTCCAACATTTGGAACTCGTTGTCCATGGTCTCGGCCCTCCCTGACCTCGCCCCCTGACCCTTCAAAATGAAGCCGTCACCCCTCTCGTGCCGGACAAAGCGGAGGTGCAGAAGGAAGGCGAGGAGCCTTCTGTACGCAGCCAAGGGCCTCATCGCCTTGACGCCGTCGTTTGCAGACGAGAAGTTGTCAAAGAGACCCTTCTGTATATCGTCGAAGAGCATTTCAATCCTGTGCCGGACCCTTTCCGGCAGGCCTTCTTTGATCTCCCTTATGACGGGATGCAGTTGTTCCGAGTGCATGTGGACGAGAGAACGCAACTTCAAGGCGACATCGGGCGTCAAGTTGTTGTTCTGCTCCGCCGACAGGAACAAAGGTAGCTGCATTGACTTGCTGAAAAACTGGCGAGCCTCGGCCGCTTGTAGGAATGCCGAGAATGTGATGCCTGGGGGGGGCGGCAGGTGGTGCTTCTCTGGAGGGAACATGACATTGTAACTCTCCCTGAACACCGACGCGGCCTCCGCGGTGGAGATGAATGGAAGGACGGTCCTGCTGATGGCAACGAACTGTGGAAGGTCGATGTACTTTTCCTCTTGTTCGCTCTTGCCCAACGACAGGCCACCCTCGGGCTTGTCCTCAGTCAGCGCCCCGGTCGTAGCCGTGTCAAACATCAGCCTGATTGCAGCTCTCCTATGAGTGGCCTCCTTCTCGAAAACGTCCATGACGTGGCGAAGCCAGAGGAAGAGATTGACGCACTTGGGCTTTTGCCACTCCTCTAGGACGACAACCTTCGCAACCTTCTGAACGCCCAAACTGTCGAGACTGGACTCCCCGACGCTAGACTCTTCGGTCACGGTCGCCTGGTCCTGGTTGTCGCCAGCGGCGGCGGAAACAGGGGGGTAGCAGAAACTCTCAATGTCCCCGGGAGATAACCTATCAATAGGGTCGACAGCCAACTTCTCGGTCATTTCAGAGATCTCCTCCACGCTTTCCTTCGAAGATGTGGCTAGAATTACCTTTGCCGCCTCTTTAGTGACGTGAAGGGGCAACCAGATGGTTTGGGAACCGCCGCAGCCGTAGGCGTCATTCGTGAAGTCTTCAGATGGAGAGTTGACGAGCAAATTCTGCGAGTGGACGGAGTCGGTAAGCTTGGAGAACGACTGGCACGTGCCTCCAACTCCATGCTGGCAAAGTCCGAACTGCTTGCGCAGCAACTCCCCCGAGATTCCTTCGCAAACTTGAAGGGCAAAGAGGAAGAAGCTTAGATAATCCTCGCCCTTGTTCTCGTCCAAGAACTGGAAGAACAAGTAGGCCTCGGCATCGTCTACCGAAAGGTGCTTGATGCCATAGTACAACCCCCAGCGATCGGCGTTGGCGCGAGAGTAAAGGCCAGCGCGCTCTTCGTCGTCTAAGGAATGGGCTACGGCTGCATCTGGCTCGTACCAAGCATAAACGTGTTCAGGGAAACGTAGCCTGTTCTCCTCACGCGATAGAAGCGCCGCGTCGTCCATTGTTTTTGCGTGGATGATTGACCTCATGCAACGGCGGACCCAAAAAAGATTGCGTGGGGGGCGATTGCCGTGCCCGAGGTTGGGAAGAAGGAGGCGGTAGTTGTGGCAGAGGAGCCTGTGGTTTGGTTTGGCCCTATTGAACTCCTCGGCGACGTTCTCAATGTCATTCATGGGTTGTTTCCATGTGACCTCGCCCTTATCGGTAATCCTAGCCATGTAAAGAGTGGATTTGGTAGATACTGGGGTAGCCTCGCCGCCCTTGCCATTGGCCTGGGCGGTGTTGTCCTCTTCATCGGAGCTGTCATCTTCTAATTTCGACTTGAGTTTTTCAAGTTCCACGCGCCTTTGGTATTCCTCTTCAGTAAGCTCGGCAATTTGGGTATCCTTTGCGGCGAGATCCTCCTGCTGCTCTGCTACCTGCTGCTTAAGCTGCGATGAGAGAAGCGAAGATCGGGAAGAGGAGCGAGGCGACGACCAAAGGGCTGTGTTAATATTGATGATCATACACATTTGCTTTTTTGTATCCATTCTCACCTTCTCGATCTCTTGGTTGGCAAGAGCAGTCTTGATGCGCTCCCTGAGTAATTCGTCCTTGGCCTCCTTGATCTCTGTGTTCCTTGCCTCGAGGGAGATGATCTCCTTCTCTTGAGCGAGAATACGAGAGTTCAAATCGGTGATAGTCGCAGTAATTTTGTCGTTTTGCATATCCTTGAAGATACCGTTCAAGGTTTTGAGAGTATTGCTTATCCTCTCAACTTCCTTGGTGGAATCTGCCCTCACCTTGGCAACGGCCTTGTATTCAATGTCAAAATTTGCCTCAATCTCCGCGAGCTTCTCGTCCGCAATCTTTTGAAGGAGCTCCTCGTGGTTTTTCCACAGGCCCTCGGCGTCGTTGAGGCGCCTCCAGCAGCGAATGAGACCAGCGGAGACAGCATCGAGCTGCCACAGGACGTCAGAGTGTAACCTGGTTGCCGTCTGAAAAGAGTTTGCGTAGTGCTTCCTCAAGGATCTGAGCAGCCTCCCATGCTGCGACGAGTGGGTAGGGGAATTGACCGGGGGGGGGGACGGGGAGAGAGCGAAGGGGTGCGTTAGTGCTTAGAATTGTCGCGCTCTTTGTTCTTCCCCATTCTCACCTCCATGCATTGCGTCCCAACCTGGGAGGCGAGCTGGTCACAGATGAGGTCACACCACTTTTGCTCATAGACGCATCGGGACAGGTCGTCCCTCGCAGAGGACACTTTTGGAGGGTTGATGGAAGCAATGTCAGAAAAAAATCTGGCGAGGGTTTCCGGAATCATTTCGGGGTCCGGGCCTGAACCCTTAGAGAAGGAAAGGGAGGCGGACTTGGGTCGTATGGCTTTCTTGCTGTCTTCTCCGAGCAAAGGGTCTGTAAGGCCGAGAGTAGAGAGATCTGGGTCTGAGAAAGGGGGAGAGGGGGAGGGGGAGGAGGATTTCTCGTGGGGTTGAATGTTGGAGAGCTTGCGTCGGGACGCTGCTGAAACCGGGTTGAGAACCTCGAAATGGCCAGTTGTCTTCACAACGGACCATAGTGCGCAGCGTGATTGGTACTCCCTGTCGACGGCTCCTTGCAGGCCATTCAGGTCAGACTCGAGAGGGTTGGAGGGGTTCACGACAACATCGGTATTTTCAGATTCCGATATCACCTCCATTGCCGTAGCCCAGTCTTTCTCGAGCTCCTGGATCTGTTGGCGCATGGTGGGGTACTCGGTGGCCCTCTCGGTACGAGCTAGGAACTGAAAGTTTCCAGTGGGACGCTGAACAGAAGCATTCATCAAGTCATCTTGCGAGACTGGTTTTGGCTTGTCCAACATGGTCAGGAGATTTATTCTCTTGGAGGGAGGAGCGAAGCGAGGGAGGAGCGAAGCGAGGGAGGAGCGAAGCGAGGGAGGAGCGAAGCGACAACCGGAGGACGGAGGGTTGCGTTAGTGGACATGGTGGACTTTGCAACGTGCGGATTCACCATTCGTTGGCTCTTACCTCGCTCAGCTTCATTGACGACTTCCGCTTAGCAGGAATGTACTGGTAAGGAGTTGTCTGAGGTCTTGTCGTGGCGGGAGGCAGGGAATTTGTGGACGGGGGGGCGATGGTGGTGGAGGTTTGACTTTGACTAAAGGAGGGGACATACTCCCCAAACTTGTAAACGGGGGCCTTGAGGGGTGGGGGGGGGGGGGGGTGGAAGGGGGGGGGGCAGGGGGGTTAGTCGGTGGGCTTGATCATGGAGGAGGAGGGCAGGACACGGCCTCACCTTGGTCTCCACGCCCCTCGTATTAACTGCACTCATGTCAAAGTCAAATGAACCGTAAGAATTGAGAGAGCGAGAATTAAATGCCTCGCGAGTCATCCCGGTCGTTTTGGAAAATAGTTTTTTTGCCTTTTTCGTCCCATTGGCCTTCCGATTTCCCTTGCTGGAAGCCAACCCTCCCCGAGAGAGGGCTGCTGAGGACCTCGAAAAATTAGTTGAAGCTAATTCGACTGGGTTCGTGCGCGTCGGAAGGAGTTGTGAAGAGGTATGGTATGGGTTGGGAGACGAAGGAGCGGCCTTCGTCATGTTGGGAGGAGATGGGTTAGAAGGAGTCCAGAGTCGTTGTCTCAGAGACCAAAATCCTTCGAAAGATGGGCAGGTTTCCTTTACCTCCCAATAAGGCAGTGCCGCGGAAAATCACTCTGACCCTGCCGTCATCGTTTCTAGACAACTTTAGCTTCCCTTACGATAGGAGAGATCACGTCCAGGAAGATGGGAATGTGGACATGCAGGTGGACCTTCGGGAGGGGGGCAGGAAAAAGGGCAAGAGGGGTGAGGTAAATGGGGGGGGGAGGGACGGGGGTGACACTTGGGGTGCTCAGTCCTACGGAGCCAAGCAGACATTCGGACATATTTGCGGGATAGTCAGAAAGAAGCAAGAGGTCATGACAATGTTTTCCAGTTTTGGGTATGAGAGGCAGAAGGGGCTTATTGATGTTGCTGTGGGATACCTGGAAGAGGGGACCGACTCTGATGCTTGCGTCGTTTCTTGTAAGGTTTTGGACCTCCTTGTCAAGGCCCTTAAGAAGGGGAGTATTGTTGGGGGAGGGGTGAAGGGGGACAAGAAGTTGATGAGGAGGGTGATGAAGAGGCTCACGAAGGTCAGGGATGAGACTGAATTCATGACGCTGAGGGGAATGGTCGTTAGGTTGCTATTTGACAACAGGCTGCTAAGCGAGAACTGCACAAAACTGAGCTCCGTCAAGTATGCTGAGGAGGCACTGGGGTGGAGAGGGGAGGGGGAGGAGAAGAAGGGGAGGAGAGAGGATGAGCGGCCGGTACTCAGTAGCGATACCCTGTGCATTGAGGGGGCTGTTGAGGAGGGGGGGGAGGAAGCGCAGAGGAGGAGGGACAGGGTGCAAACATCAGGGATTAGAAAGTGGTTGGGGGAAAGTGTTTACAAAGATTTGAATATGTGGGCACCTCAAGAGGGGATAGAG
>BRYA01000352.1:37308-50898 GCA_030267965.1 Triparma columacea
CCCCCCCCCCCCCCCCCCCCCCCCCCCCCCCCCCCCCCCCCCCCCCCCCCGCCAGAGTGGATGGGGTATGCAGCATTTCGCGATGATTTCTACTTTCGCAGATAGATGATGTCAGATGGAGATATAGATGAAGAACAATTTGATGCACGAATTGTTCGTTCTTATATTTGGGATTGTGAAATGGAGCGGGCGAGGCATGTGCATACAGTTGGATCTGGTTCAAAGTGACGCGATAAACCACAAAAAAACGGAAAATTTGATTTTCAGAAATCAACCTAAACTTTGTAATGATACAATAAATATATAATCAAAATTATTGAAATACATTCAAGCTTTTTTAATAAACTAATACTCTAATTCAAAAATGCAAAAATCTTTTCAGATCAATTTATTAACAAAATTTGTTATCACTTATCATTTGAATTTAGTTATCAATGATATTATTAATTTAGCCATAAATGAACATTTTGAACGTGAATTCAAAAAATTTAATTTTCGTCTCATCTACGTATTCAATCATCACAAGTCTTGTATAAAACATTCAAATATGATCAAAACATTTTTAACGTAATTCAAATTGCACAAATACTCCGTTATCAGCTTCGAAATTAAATTTAATCCTTAATCCTCCCTCCCTTTAAACCAATGCGACACAACGTGGCGACAGGCGACGTGGCGACAGACGACGCTCCACAAATAGCATTCTACAAGGAAAATCACAACGACGAGTATATTCCCTTTATAACTTTTTCAACCCCTGCTCGAGAAGATCGAGACGGCATTTGTGAAGACAAACAAAAAGACACAAACATCCTCACTTCTATCAACATAAACATCGTCACCTACCTCAAAACCTCTTTCATATCGTCTTCCCCCTTATTTCAGTTTCTTTCCATCCTATCTTCTGGATATTTAACCCACGCCACGGCATTTGGAAGTCTCTCATTAGGTCCTCTAATTGCATACAGCATAGTATCAACCCCCGGTTCCCTCCTCTTCCCCCACCTCGCCGCAGCCTGGAACGTCGGTGTGTTTTGTGGTATGTCCTCCCCCTCAATAATCCCCAACTACTTTTACCTGACCCTCCTCCTCCTCCTCCTCTCCATCATCTGGCTATCATTCCTCCGCTACAAGATCCTCGAAGGGTACGGGGGCCGCCTTGGCACCACAGTGTTCCTGGCGACGAACCTCCTCCTCCCCGCCCTGATAATCCCGACAACCTCCGTTAATTGGGCCGTCTACGGCGCCCCCACCCGAACGTACCCCACCTCAATCGCTTGGCAGTCCGCGCTCTGCACAATAACGGCCTCGCCCTTTACGGCGGTCTTAACTCTCGCGCTCCGCCTCGGCGGGAGGAACCTATCTAACCCCGTGCTCGCTGGCAATCTATCCGCCTTGTTGCTAACGCTCCCAATCGTCGCTATAGCAACGTCGACGTTCGAGTTCACGGACGGGCTGCTAGAGGGGGTTCTAATCGGATCGTTCGTCGGGATGTCGGGCACTGATATCATTCAAAACTACATCCAGTTCGGGGCGGCGGGGGTGTTGGGGGCGGGGTGGAACTTAGTGTTTAAACCGTTCTTCAACGGGGTTGTTATTCTGGGGTTTGAGGCTATGCTTGGATGCGCGCTTGTTGTGGGGGGGAAGGGGGTGGGGAGGATGTTGAAGTTTAAAGTAGACGGGGGGGGAGGAATCCCTAATCCTTAATCATAAGGACGAATTACGTTTCATTTTATCATTTGCCACGCCTTCCTTTTCTCACTGCTGCAACTCGTCGCGAGAAGGGAGGGTAATTTACAACTAAAATCGTTCTCGTTTCTTCTGCCCAAAATGCAAAACATCTCTGACTTGACCAAGACTTGACTGTCAATACTTTGACACTCTGTTGGCCCCCTAAAGCATGGCCCTCCCCCTCCCCCTCAACGAGTTTATCCGCCCTATCCTCCAGCAGGCATATGATGCCTCACCAACAATCATAACCTCCCTCGTTGACCAGAGCAATGAGCTTGTCACCAACATGTATTCGACTTTCCTTTCGCTCACAGCTTCAGTTATGACTGATGCCACCTATTTCCGAATCTGTGTGCTCCCGACCGGCATTAGTATCATACTCTTCTGGATGCTGAATCTACCCTTACTGTTCTTCAACTTCTTCCCGAACCTAAACCCCATGGAGCGCTGGAAGATCCAGAAGGGGAGGCATGAGACTGCCCACAGGGTTGCCTGGATGGTCGTTTTAGTTCTCATCAATCAGACTATCGCGATGGCAATTTCTATGTCACAACAGAACTACGACGGGCTTCTCGACCTCGGGTATCAAAGCGGGCTGGACAGCCTCCCTACACTCGGTGACCTCTCATGGCAGATCCCGACGTGTTGCTACCTCTACGACGCAATCTTTTTTTGCTGCCACTGCCTCATGCATACCAAATGGCTGTACCACAACATTCATAAAGGTGAGGCTGGGAGGCGAGGAGTGGGGGAGGATCGTAGTGGCGAGTTGCAAGAGAGGGCGGAATTTCTGTATCCTGAACCCTCCACCCCCGTCCTCCCCCTTCCTAGTTCATCACAAGTCGAAAATCACCATCGGCATCAGCTCTGCCTACTTCCACCCCGTGGACTACGTTTTCTCCGCGATAGCGGTAGTGCTTCCGCCCCTACTTGTGAGCAACCACGTTCTGACCTCCTACCTTTGGATGACTGTATTTATGCTCGAGACCACGAACGCTCACTGTGGTTACGAAATTCCCTTCATGCCAAGCGCAAAGGACCACGACTTTCATCACTCTCACTCATTCTACTCCAGCAAAGAATACCGTTTTGTGACAATGGGAGCATTCGCACTCGTATGGGATAGGATCTTCGGGACGAAGAAGCCCGTTGACGATTGGTGGGAGAAGCATCCCAACGGGATCACCAAGAAGATGAAGGCGCCGGTGGAGAAGGACGGAAAGACAGATTAGAAAGACTCGCAGCTTTTTTCTCCAAACAAGCAAACATGCTCTACTTCTTTTTTTCCAAGAGTTGAGGAAGAATCCATTTCCCCTACAATACTTCCTTGGTGCTTTCGCGGCGGCCATTGCTCTGATGCCTCTACAAAGACTGTTTATGATCGTCCTCTCTCTCATTTTAACAATCCTGAAACCCCGACTAGGGTCAGCCCTTCGTCTTTTCTCCACCAGCAAACCTAAAACTTATAAATCCAAGGACATCCTTTACAAGACTAGCTTCCTACCTGCATCAACTCACGCGGTATTAAAGGAGGAATCTCTGAATCTCCTCTCCCAACTCAAACCTGATAGAAACTCAGTCGCACATCAGCGAGTTGGGTGCTCAGTTACCCCAGGAAGCAAAATACACGATATTGCTTCCAGCGATATGTTCAGAGATCGTGTGAGACAGCTGACAGGCATGCCATCTCTCGTCCTTGCATCCAATGTGCCTGTCGAGTTGCGCCGTTACCTTCCTGAGTCCAATGGCATGGAGTGGCATGTTGATGACGTCCTTTTTGAAGATAATTTGACCGGTCAACCTGTGCGACAGACGGAGCTCGTAGTAACAATATTGAATCACTCGCTGACGAAGACGATGTGGAAAGACAAGCATGATGAGGCTTCTATTACTTCAACATGGACTGAAGAGAATTCTGTCATATGTATACGAGCCGCAGGAGTTGAACACGCTGTGAGGAGGGAGTCAAGGGTGAACACACAGGGCGTTGGGAGGGTCATTTTGAAGCTGGTGTTCGTCGATGATGGCGTCACAAAGCTAAGCCAGGTAGGCAAGGAGGTTCTCGGCCAAGTCCCTCCAATGCGGGCTCGGCGGCGGAGGAAGTGAAATGGAAAAAAAAAAACAAAGGAGCGGAAAAATGACCAACCCTAACAGTTCCTCTTCTTCGGACTCCTTCCTCTATATATAATATCTTGTTTTTGTATACTATCAAAGTTTGTCATTTGCCAATTTTCACAGCACTCATTGCGCTCATCAGCGAGTCCATACCTGCGGCACCCAAGTAATCTTGTCTACCCTCCTTCTTCTTCCCCCTACCCCCCATTGCCTTGTGAAGTGACGTGATTGACACAAAGGGAGCCTGTTCCAAAACACTCTCGGCAACCCAGGGGGAGTTTTCATAAACTCCCCCCACTGTGGCGACGAATTGAGCGTCGTCCAGCTTAGCTAGATCGGAGAGGGACACGGGAGGAGAGCTCATTGTTGTTTGGTGTGTGATTTGTTTGGGTGTAAGGAAATCAAAACTGGAATTTGACAGGACACGGGTTTACTGAAGTTTCATTTTCTGCCCCTATTCCATTTCTTTCAATGTCTTTTGACAAAGGGAAGACCAGCGCTGGAGAGGTGAGCTAAGGGCACACTCCGCATGTGTTGTGTGTCACTCACTCGCGTCGCTCCCACACACAAAGGCTCCAGCAGAGAATGATCTCTTTGGCTCTGTCGACACCGGGGGCATGTCACCTGCAGAAATAGTGGGCATGTCACCAGCAGACTACTTGGGGTATATCAAAGAAACAGCGCAAGATATGAAAAAGCGGTCGAAGACCAAAAAAACCTCCAGCGCTTGTGGCAATTGTGGGAAAGAGGAGAAGAAGATGCGAACGTGCTCTGCATGCCGCACAGTCCTCTATTGCTCACCCCAATGCCAAAAAGAGGCATGGCCAGTTCATAAGGCCGCATGCAAGAAGGCAAAGGCGGCTGCGTTCCAGACCCGACTCGATCCCCGCCCTGGAATGCACATCTTTTTCGACGAGATCGACGCTGCAATCATCAGCCACTGCCGGAGGTGCTCCCCATGGGCCACCGACTGCGGAGTGGACTCCAGATCAATGAGTCGTACTTTCAAGAAGGCAATGAAGAGCAGGTCGCCAAGTTCAGTACTTCTCGCAGAGGATGAGCTTGGATTCAAGAGCAACCCCCGCTGTGCCTTCATACCCTGCAGGCTCACCGCCTCGCAACGAGCTCTGTACGACTGGTCGGCGGCTGAAAAGTGGATCGCCGAGCTTCAGGCGGAGGGCAAGCACGTCCATCACCCGTGTGTAGGATTCACCCCTTCGACCTCTCGCACCGCTTGCCAGGAGTGGGCACAACTCGAGCTTGGGGTTTATAAGGAGGCAAACACAACCAAGAACCTCACGAGGAACATGATGCTCTCCTGGTCAGACTATGGACTGGGTCGCTACTACTACACGATCCAGCAATTCCAAAACGCCATCATGTATGGCACGCTAGAGTTGAACATCTTGAGCAAGAAGAAGAACACGGGGGCCACAACGAAAGACCCGACCATCTCTTTCAAACTCCCCCCCATTAGCGAGAGCTGCGTCGTTAAGGAGAAGGAGGTAGAAGAGATGAGCGTGAAGGAGCTGAAGGCCGCCATCAGGAAGGGGGGACTAGGAAACCAGGCTGTGGGACTAACGGAGAAGAGGGAGCTCGTGGAACTCCTCAAGAACAACAAGAAGTGAGTGAGCCCCCCTGTCACACCTCGTCGCCCTCCTCCCAAAGACGCTAACTGCCGCGATACCCCCCCCCCCCCCTTCCCCGCATCTCGACCTCAGGGAAGAGGGTTGGTTGGGACAAGACTTGCAGGAGCAGATGGGTGGGCTCGACCTCAGAGAAGAGGGTTCGTTCGGACAAGACTTGCAGGAGCAGATGGGTGGGGCGGTGGATTAAAGCGCGTTTACTCGGGGCACATAGCACAGGGGGATGGGAAGGGGGGGGGGGGGGGGACCTTTTTACGACGAAACTCAATACGTACACAAGAACGACGAGAAAACATGGGGGGGTGTGGGGGTGGGGGTCCGACAATCGGAATTGGACTCTGCACAAGAACAACCAGAAACACAACAACAAAACCAAAAAGAACAATTGTTTTATTTCAAATTGTCATTTGCCAATTTTCACAGCACTCATTGCGCTCATCAGCGAGTCCATACCTGCGGCACCCAAGTAATCTTGTCTACCCTCCTTCTTCTTCCCCCTACCCCCCAGCGCCCCTTCCCTCTTTGGTATTTGCTCCCTGACTTTCCTCACCCTGACGTCTCCGAAGGCACGCCCCTCAATAATTACCTCTACGACCTTATTTATTGACGCAACTGCGCCGGTGGCCAGTTTTTTCCCCCTCGTCCTCGAGTTCTCTTCGTAGTAATCCCAATATTTGTTGAGCTCCAACCTTGCCCTGACGAGGGGGTCGGCGGAGAGGGAAATCCTGCTCTTGTGCTTCGGCTGGGGCGACGACAAGGCGGCCAATGGATTCTCCGTTCCATCCTCGTCCCAGCTCTCCCCCCTCATTGCCATCACTACGGCCTCCATGCACAGCGGAATGACCTCCAGATTGTAACCCCCCTCCATCGCAACGACAATCGGGATATTCTTGTTCAGCGTGAGGAGGGACGAGGTCATTAGATAATACGCCTCAGGGGTGATTAGACAGTCCCCGATGAGGTCGCCCTTTGCGGCGTCAAAGCCCGAGGAAACTATGATGAGATCTGGAGAGAAATTGCGCACGACAGGGAGAATGATCTGAGACGATGAGGCGAGGAGCGAAGCGATGAGTGAATTGAGGTTAGTTTCTTAGTGAGTTACATTGTGGCCATAAAGCCGTTGCTACCCTCCTCCCTACCTCTCCATTCTCACCTCGCTCCAAGCGGCAATATAATCGGTATTGCCCATGAGGTTATGATCCCAAGCGACATTTAGATTCGTGCCTGGCGCAGTCGTTGGGTTTCCAGTCTCATTTGGCCCGCCTGTTCCAGGGTAAAAGTATTGCGAGCCTGTACCTTGTCTATGGAGAGAAATGTAGAGGATGTTCGGGTCGTTGTAGGTCAAGCTCTGCGTATCGTTGCCATGGTGGATGTCCCAGTCAACTATGAGGACCTTCTTTGCCCAACCCTTCTTCATTGCAAGCTTGGCCGCGATCGCCACGTTGGCCAGGAAGCAGAACCCCATCGCCTTGTTTCCGCAAGCGTGGTGCCCAGGGGGTCGACCTATCGCGACGGCCTTGTTGCTGTCATATTGACGCTGCGTGACCCTCTTCACGCACTCGAGAATCCCGGAGGCGTAGGTGATAGCAGCGTCGTAGGTGGTCTGGTTCACAAAGACATCGTTCTCCCACTTTGTCTCCAAAATTCGTCGCTGTTCCGACGTTAGGGTTGATATCTCCTTCAGCGTCTCTATATACTGAAAAGAGGGGAGATAAGTAGAGGACAAAGAATGAGAGGAGGAGCACACCGACGATAGTAAAGCAATCAATCTACGATGTGCATTCTCACACTGACGATAGTAAAGCAATCAATCTACGATGTGCATTCTCACCTTGTCAGTGTGGCTTATCTTGAGCATCTCGGGGGTCAAAATTGTTTCTATGTCCGACCGCGAGAACTCGCGGAAGATGGAAAGGAAGTGGGGGCCCATGCTTTTCCTCAGGTGCTCGTAAATCACCCGGACTCTCTCGGGCCGCTCGTACTCTGTGTCAGATCCCAAGTCTGGAGAGTGCTGGGCTGCCAGGGAGGAATCATAGAAGAGGTGAATCAAGTGCGACGGCTCCGCGAGCGAGAGCGAGGACATAAGATTTTGGGAAGCGTCCTCCTCTACGCTCACTGCACGCACCAACTGACCCCCCTTCATTGGCGAGGTCGATTTCAAAGATTGCAATGAATCATACTTTGCAGTGAGGACCTTCTGGGGTCTTCGCTTCGCCATAGCTGCCGTCTTACTTGCGGAATCATTTGCAAACGACATTGTATGCTAAAGGAGGGCGCGCAAGTGAACGACGATAATGGAAGGAGGAGCAAAATGGGAGAAGGAGCAAAATTGTGCCCTCGGCGTCGATGTTTCAATTTCAGAAAATTTCAATCAGTTGGGGAAAGTGGGGAAAAGAGAGGTATGTGAGGGAATACAAGGGAGACTTGTTGGTCACTAACGTACTGAAAACTACAAAAAAGTTCTGTTAGGGATAATTGGGGTATTTTTAACCCAGATTTTAGGAGCCTTTTTCATCACTCTTGTTTCACCAACACCAAAGCCAGATTCTCTCAATTTTGTGCTAATTAAGATCCCACACGCCACCTCAACTCCTCCAATCACATGTCAAGATATAAGGGTAAGACGGATGCCAGGCCTAATGAACGGGAGATAGAGAATGACCTCTTAATCAGAACTCAATTCAGTCGAGGAGTCACAGACATTGAGACACTGTCTGTATTTGATCAGTTCTCAATGGCATCGACGGAGGGGGGGCATTTAAGAACCCACTCTGATGTACCAAGGAGGTCAAGTGCAACCAATATGGGCATCTGCGGCACGTCGATTGACCCAATGGCCTTTTTGAATAGAGTTGTTAAACAGTGTGGGGGAAGAGGGACTGTGGATGACGATGAAGACACTATGATGCGTTCGAATGCTTGTTATAGTGATATGAAGTACCACCGCCCTAAACTGCGTCCAATTTTGGTTGCACCGACTTCCTCGACGTACGACAACGAAGAGTTTATCCCTCCTCCCACCGCGCCTATGATCCGAATCGACCGCATAAGGAGCCACAGCGCTCCGCAGAAACCATCTCGTTCGTCGAAACAGAAGCAGTTTTCAAAGAAGTCACCAAGCAAGAAGGAAATTGTGAGTGACGTTGTCAAGGTTGGAGGCGTTGTTGCATGAATGACAGGAATTGACGACATTAGGGTCGTCAATGTGCTCCATCATGTTCACGTATTTAACAACACACACACTTACCCTCGCACCCACTCAGATCTCCGAATGTACACCCAATACCCGCACAGAAACCCGCATCATCCCCGATTTCCTGCCTGTACCTCCGCCTAAGCACGTCAACGACATGCCCGGCCTAGACTCTCACGGCTTCTCTGTCCCTGCTTTTCCCCACGTGTCAATAAACGAGAGCTGCCTCTACAACCAAGTAAGAGCGTCCAAGGAGCTTCAGACCGTCATCTCCCGCTTGGAATGCAGCGTGAAGCGGATCACCGACAAAAGTCCCTACAACGACTCTTGGAGCGAGCCACACGCAGGGAGCTTCCTTGTGAGGGGCCCGAGCTACCTCTCGAATGGAAGCGGGAGGGGCACCAAGCGACCGTCAAAGCCCTCTCTCTTCTCAATCATCGGGGTAGACTCGACCAAGAATTCAGGGGCCACCAGCGTGAAAGTCATGAGTCAGAGCGAGGAGTCTTACAGACACCGATTTGTTTCGGCCTTAATGTCCGAGAACGCCTCAAGAGAGGCCAAGAAGTACAACATCATCCCTCAGCAGGTGCGTCTGTGTGTCTGTGTGTCGATGTTTTGATTTCCACTACCCCTATCAACTAGCGCAACTTCCGCGACTCACTTTTGTTCGCCGCACACTCGCCGCCGCCACCGCAGTTCCTCCTCATGTTCAACTTTGTGCTTCCGTGGGGGAATCTCGTCATCTATTCTATCAGGGAGCAGGATGCCGGAGAAGGGCGTGCGGCGTCTCTGTGGGACAGATTTCTAGACGGATCGGAGTCCTTCCGAAAGGATAGACTGAAGATGCTCCCCGCTATTCAGAAGGGCCCCTACCTCGTCAAGAAGCTTGTGGGATCCAAGCCCGTAATTATCGCCAAGAAAATACCAGTCACGTTCACGGGCTCGAGAGAACTTAATTACCTCGAGATTTCCTTGGACGTGTCCCAGGGCGGAGCCTTCGCAAACAGCATAGCACACTCTGTCATGGGGAAGGCCCAGCTTCTCGAGGTGGACCTGGCGTTTGTCATCGAGGCCACCGAAGGCAGGGAGTGCCCGGAGCAGATCCTTGCAGTCGTCCGCTTGCACAAGCTCGACATGAAAAAAGCGCCTATGCTTGACGACTGGAAGGCCCACACGGTAAATTTGTTCGGAGGAAATGAAGACGTGGAAGGGATACAATTTATTAGGTCCACGAGCAAGGAGGACCCAAAGTCAGCCAAGGAGTGGGAGGTAATGGATATTTAGGATACGTTCTATAAAAATTTGCAGCATTATCCGTTTGCATTGGATTACATGTCGAACATGAAGTTCACGAGCGTTGCAACATTGCCGCCGTCACCGCTATTGCCATCCTCATCTTCATGCAGACTCACTCCACCTCCCTTGAATTCGATCGTCATTTCACCTTCGTCGTCATCCAGTTCCCACTCAAGAGTGACGAGCCCGTGGCCAGCCTGAAAATCCTCAAGGCGAAGGTAAAAGTTCGTGCTGGGGTTCCTCACGCGCCCCTCGTTGCCAGGGAGGATCTCTACTTGGACAGTTGTGGTGTAGATGCGCTGGAGGGTGAGCTCAAGCGCGAAGAGGTAGGCGAGGTCTGCAAGTGGGGAGGAAGGGTTTGTGTTGATGGGAGCGAAACAGGGTGGAGGGAAGCAACGACTCCTGTCCCCGATACATCCCCGACCTTATGACACGCAGGTTAAGCTTGTAAGACATCAAGAAGGTTCACTAATGCAAACATTTCTCACCTGAGGACTTGATGGCAGTGATGGGTCTCGCGACAATTTTGCATCCAACCAATTCCGCGTCCGAGGGAGTGTATAAGGTGGTGCTAGTGCGAGGATCAATGGTTTCGAGGTTGATTCCCGTCACGTATGTCTTGAGGATGGGGATGGAAGCATTCGAGGGGGAGGGGGAGGAAAGGCTGGAGAGCGAGGAGATTGGGATCGCGTCCATTATGAAGGGAGAAGGAGCCTGAGGCGTGCTGATGCCGGTCATCGGGGCAAAAACAGACTCGAGACTGTCCCAAACTATGTTTGCGACGGCAGGATCGTTCTCAGAATCAGATGGTGGAGAACTTGTCGACATCCTTGTCGGTGGGAGGTAAGAAAAATTGACTAATGCGATTTAGGGACACTAAAAAGACAGCCTGGTGACCAATCAAGTCGTAGAGATAGATTCTGCGTGTGTATATGATTTCAAAGGATCGGAAAGAGGAAAATATGAAAAATACAGGATAAACTCTTTGCAAATGGCAGCTTTGCTTAAAGAAGCGACCGTGAAGACAATTGAAGATGACGCAGTGCTGCTCAAGAAAGTAAGTACTCGTGAAATGGACTTATGGTGTTTCTATTGAAGTGATAAATGGAATTTGTGCTTACCCAAGTCGATGGCCCGATTTTTTCCTTCCAAAATCTCAGGGTGTTGTGCGGCACCGCATTTTCGAGAACTGCGAGGGAAAGACTTCATTGTTAAACGAGCTCAATCTAGCGTCTATTAAGGAGGTGTCCCCTTTTAACATGGCAGCGGAGGACGGGGAATATGCGTTCTACAAGAACCTGAAGGAGGACGTCGAGATCGTTGACGGGATAGTCAAGACAATAACGGAGCGGTGCAGAGAACCGATAGAGAGGCACTTTGTGGAGAAGATAACGGACATCGTGCTGGATGACGTGTTCTGCATCAACTACACTATGGAGCACGCTGATTCGAGGGTGCAGAGGCACAAGGATCCGAGCGACATCACGGTCAATATTAACTTGGAGAGGTCAGAGGACATGGAGGGGAGCCAGGTGCTGTTTTATGGGACGAAGAGATTGAAGGGAGTTGAGGAGGGGGAGGAGAATGTAAAGGTTGAGGAGGGGGAGGAAGAGAGGTTCAAGGTCGACACAAAGCTAGGCTGCGTGACTATCCACCGCGGGGACCACCCTCACGAGGTGACGTCCCTAGAAAAGGGAGAGCGGACCAATATTGTCATGACTTTCGTTTACGCTGACAAGTCAAAGAGCAGCGCCAACTTCTCAGGATTATATGAATAGGGTTAGCGGTTTCCACACCAAGGTGTGTCTGGGCTAACCATCGAACGAAGGCGAAAAGGGCCTCGTGTGTTGTTGACGCGGATATTG
Organism: Triparma columacea; assembly: GCA_030267965.1. Taxonomy (NCBI): domain Eukaryota; class Bolidophyceae; order Parmales; family Triparmaceae; genus Triparma; species Triparma columacea. The sequence continues at coordinate 49,155 of BRYA01000352.1, forward strand.
TATTAGATTCTTGTTTTAAATTCAAATGCAAATTTTTTTCGATCATGAAAGCCAAATACAGAGACTTCTGTAAATCAATTCAACCTCACACAACTAATGGCGACCGAGGGCACCTCTCTCCTCCCTAATGGCCACAAGCGCATCCCCAGCCTGTACAAATCCCTCGTAATAAAGACGGGCTCAGAAAAATCAGCCAACACCTCTTCATCGTCGTCCTTATCTTCACCCAAACCACACTCAAACGCGGAGCTTCTACCCTTGAACATACACTCTTCCACTCTTCCACCCTTATCTTCCGTGACTCACCGATCAACTCACTGTGCAAGCGTCAGAAGAGGGAGCTTTACAACGAATAAAAGAGGCAGCCTCGACCGCCGGATTTCAAACCTCCCCCTTACGATAACCTCCCTCTCTCTCGCCCTAGTTTCCCTCGGTTCAACCCTCCGCAACATACCTCTAATAGTATCCTCAGCCCCCCTCCCTTCTTCCCCCTCCTCCCCTCTTCAAATCCCCTCTTCCCTCCTCCCCTTTCTCACCCTCTTCATTTCCTACCTCTCTACCCTCACCATTACCCTCTCTCTCCTCCTCGCCCTTCTCTTCCTCCTCAAGCTCTTCATCGCCCCCGTCCTAATATTAGACGAGCTATCCCGCCCCCCCTCCTCCTCTCCCGCCGGGTGCCTCCTAATGTCCGTCTCTCTCCTCTCCTCCCTCTTCCACCTTTCCCCCCTCCTTCTCACAGCCGCTTCAGCCCACCTCTTGCTGACATTGTGGTTCCTCCTTACCGCCCTTAAGACCTCCACCCCCCCCGACCCCAGCTGGTGGCCGAACACCGTCGGCCTCGGTATATCAGCCTCTGCTGTCTTCCCCCTCTCCCCTCCCCTCTCCACCCTCCTCCTCGCGACCGCAGCCCTACTCTTCACGCTCCTCTTCCCCGTATCCCTCTACCGCGTTTACCTCGACGGTTCTTCCTCAACCCCTCCTAACGTCATCCCCCTAACAGTATGTTGGATCCAGCTCTCCGCTCCCTCAGTCCTAACCGTAGCCGTCTTAACCGTCCGTCCCCCCCCCCCAACCTCTATCCTCCCCCACATCCTCCTCCTCCTAATCCTCCTCTCCGTCATCTCCGTCGTCCACTCCTACGTTTCGAAGGCAAGGTCATTCTTCGAATTAGGACGTCCCTTCACACCAGCACACGCGGCCTTCTGTTTCCCAACAGCTGCGCACGCAGGCGGCGTTACTTCACTGTACATATACCACTTATCTAACCACCCCTCCCTAGCCGTAGGCTGGGCTGGTGCGTTTGCCGAGTCTTACGTGTTGTTAACCGTTTTTGCTGCTGTTGCTGTTACTGTTGTCGTTGGGGTTAAGTACGTGAGGGACCTGGGGGAGTGGACGGACGTTAGGATTGGGGAGGTAGGGTCTGGAGGAGGGTATAAGGGACGAGGAGGAGGGAGCAGGACGACGGTGTACTTTACACCGACTGGAAGATCGTGGGGGGGGGGGAGGACGCAGGAGACTGTCAAGAACACCTGGTGCTGCGGAGGAGGAGGAGGAGGAGGAGGAGGAGGAGGAGAGGAGAGCGTTGCGGGTAGCGCGTGCATGCAGATGTCCGTGGTTGGTGGTTCGGGTGGTCATAACAATCTCGTTAGGAGCAACTTCCTTACCCCTGCTCACGGCTTTGTTCCTGGGGGCAGGGGGTGGGACTGGGGGGGGGGGGGGGAGGAGGAAGGGGGCGAGTGGGGAG
>BRYA01000352.1:61847-88435 GCA_030267965.1 Triparma columacea
GACGTATTTCTTTTTACCGTTCGCTCTAAGATCGTATAGGGAACACCGGTTTGCGCTGTACCTCAATATAAAAATCGTTAAGTTGTTGATTAATGGGTTAGTTTTCCTGGTACAGCCTCCGTGTGTTTTCTACCTACAGCTCCATTCCTGAAAATTGGAATAAAATAAAGTTTTGCTTTTGTAAGTAGATACTTAGTATTCGAGTTATAGTATGTATATAAAAGATGTGCCGGAGTATTTTTAAGCCTCGACGAGTTAATTTGGTGGTTTAATGGATGCTTCATCGTTGGCAATGCTTGGCTTTTGGGGTGTTAGGTGCTTTAGGAGTTCAAACGGTTGACTACCGCCATATGGCGTGCTTCGCACTCGCCATCTGAACCACGTAGTTGGCCTCTAGTCAACCGTTTTTATCGAGTTATTTTCTTCTAGCCTTTTCAGAGTCTACGACCAGCGGAGTTGTATCTTGTCCATTTTTGTTCAATTACGCTACTTAGGATTACAAAAATGTGGTATATTGACTAATACGATATAACTGAGTACGTATATATAATTTATATCTAAATATATTGTCAAAATGAGCAAATAAAGTGACAGAGAAAGTGACCCTTTTTTCAGCATTTTGACAGCCCGACCATATGAACCTCCGAATATCCACCCAGAAGCCCAAAGTCATTCATTTTCGATTGAAATATGCTCGACTACATCGTCACCGGGATCAAGGGGTTTGCCATCCTGTCGCTGGTCCTCTGCCCGGCCGTTGCGGTGAAGCAGGAGATGAAGGCCTTTAGGGATGTTGGGTTAGGGCCTTTTGGCATGATCAAGGTGCGATGACAGAGAGAATTTGGTCAACCCTCTCCGTCGACTGGGCCCTCATATGGCCACGTTTCCCCACTTCAATCTCACCGTCGCTCCGCCTCACAACCGTATCTTCTCGCAATGATCTTCTCCCAGGTGTTTGTCTTTATTCAGGCTTGGATGATCCTCTCTTTGCTATCTTCCATCATCATGCTTCCCTTGTTATTGCTCGGACAGGACGTCACAAGGCTCGGGAACGGAAAATTCGAGTACTGGATCGGAACCGTCTGCGCTGCGATCTTCATTGGGCCAGTGGAGCTGAGGGGCCTTGAGAAGGTGCCCAGGGATGGCAAGGGCAGGGTGTTTGTAATGAACCACCAGTCCCAGGCCGACATCTGCATTTTGTACTACCTGCACACAATCTTCGTGTGGATATCAAAAAAGTCCGTCACGTACATTCCCGGAGTTGGGCAGATTATGCAGCTCAGCGGGCACATTCTCCTTGAGCGCAAGGGGAAGTCCTCGATCAAAGCCATGTACGCCGCGGCCAAGGACAGGCTTAGTCAGGGGAAGAATATCTTCATCTTCCCCCAGGGCACCAGGGAGAGGACCAAGGTGCTTCCCTTCAAACACGGGGCCTTCAGCATTGCAGTCACAGAGCAAGTTGATGTCGTCCCCGTGAGCATCCACCTGGAGGGCAGCACTTGGAAGAAGTTTTTCTTCTACGGGTACCTCTTCGGTAGGGAGGAAGCCAAGAAGACACCGCAGGCGATCATTACCGTCCACGACACCATGAATATCAAGGATTACAAGGGAGAGGGGGCGAAGGAGAAAATGATGGAGGACGCCCAAAAGGTTGTTTACAGCGTACTGGGGGAGAATAAGAAGAGCAACTAACTGAAAAAAGATAAGAAAGAATGTGTTGAAAGTAGAAACGTGGATAAAGAAATAGTTTTGTTTTTTACGCGTAAATTTCGCACCCCTCAAAATTGCAAACCACTCCAGACGTTCCCTTACGGACAGGCCATTTGGGCAGTTTTCGTGCCAAAAACGCCGCCAACCTCGGCATAAAGGGCAAACCCAAGACGGCCCTTCCCAATCGGGGGATCCGAAGAATCCACCCAAAATAGAACACCAAGATATCGGCGTTCTCTGAAACGCTTAGCTGATCCTTGAAATTGTACGCAGAGGGAGCAATTACAGGGAAATGGGGAAGGATTTTCCGCATGTGGGGACGTAGTAATATGAGGTGGCAAGCCAAATCGTCCAACAACGGTGCGAACCGCGGGATGTAGGGGAGCAAAACGTCTAGGTACTTGCCTCCGTCGTCTGCGAACAAGAGCAACGAGTCAATGTGGGGCATGAGGCTACCAATGTGGGGTGCCAAGACGTCCAGATGGTCCAAAACGAACGGGACGTGCTGCTCGAAGCTATCAAATCGCAATAGGATATCGTCCAGGTGAGGTTCAATGACTTCTAAGTAACCATCCACGGCAACTAGAATGCCAGGAGCGTAGCGCTCCAGCTGGTAGGGGAGAAGTGGCGACAGAGGGAGCGAAGGGGGGGGAGCGAAGGAAGTTAGTTGTACGCCCATCCTCACTCCGCTCAAGCAATCTACCCTCACCTTTGCTATCCTAGACGCAATCGCAGCAGTGTGGGGGATGAGGCGCTCAGCTTTTTGTAGGCTAACATAACCCTTAACCAACGACGGCTTTGAGCCCAACCTCAAGAGAGACAGTGTGTCTTCCCGTAACAGTGAGTAAACTCCCAACAAATCGTCAGCCTCTTCTAGTTGCTTCTGCAGCACCCTCGCAGAAGCCTCCTCAGTAGCCAAAAACTTTTCAAACCCCCGCACGAAATCGAACCACAAACCCTCCCTCCTCGGCATCCCCAACGCCCTTTGCTTCCCCTTCATAAATACTATCCTACTCTCAGCAATTCCCGCGTCCCTACGAAGCTTTCCAAGCCGTTCATCTAGAGCTCTAACCTTCAGCCTCTCTATCGATTCCTCTCGGTTATTGATTTTCTCCAACCCTGCCCTCATTCTTGTCCGCTCGTCAAGGGCCTGAACCTTCAGTCTGTCAAGCGATTCATCTCTGATCGTCTCTAACGCATTGATCTCTTTGATGCACCGATCGACAGTCGCCCGGGCTTGCGCAACCCGCCGTCGAAGTACAAACACCCGCTTCTCCTTCAAGGTCATGCTACCCCTAGGATCAGCATCAAGAATAGCACGGGTGAAAGGCAGCACCTGTGAATCAGTGAAGGAAAATGAATGAAAACTTAGTTAATCTTTGTGTGTATATGACGAGCGAGAATGGCTCCACAAATTGTCATTTTCCTCCCCAATTCGAGACACTCACCTTGGTAATTATCTCAAATCTGGGTCTCGCGGCTCGACGAGCATTACCAACCTTGAACAACGGACACAATGACGATGACGTAATAAATAAACAGAATAAGACCAACCGCTTCATTTAAATTCCCAATTTTGGCCACCTTTGAGCTTCACTTCTTCTTTGAGCCTGCCAAAAAAAAGGCATTTCCTGTGTTCTAGGCGCTTGCGAGACCAATTTGTCTTAGTATCCGCCTTAGTTTTGCCTTATTAGAGAAACAGTTTGATCAGGATGTCCTCTAACGACCCCCCTTTACCCTCACCATCTTCATCGACTTCATCAACAATTTCTTCAAAGAGAAAGCGTGCCGAAGACGAGAACGAAGAAACCGGCGAGAGTTCCTCGGCGGACTATTATTATGACAGCTACAGCCATCACGGGATCCATGTGGAGATGATCACGGACACAGTGAGAACGAACACTTATAGGAATTTCATCTTGAACAACCCGCACCTCTTTGAGGGGAAGGTCATTCTGGACGTTGGTTGTGGCACGGGCATTCTGAGCTGCTTCGCTGCGATGGCTGGTGCCAAGAAGGTGTACGCAATAGACAATAGCAAGATAGTTAAGATGGCTCGAGAGATTGTGAAAAAAGTGAGGATGATGCCAGGTGGGAATGCCTTGCTTTTCTCACTCATCGCCCCCCTCCTCTTTCCCTCTCGCCCCCAATCTCACAGAATAATTTCACAGATGTGGTGGAGGTTATTAAGTGCAAGGCGGAGGTGAGCATTTTGAAGAAGCAAAAGACTCCTCTCCTGTTCCTCTTTCCCACCCAATCCTTCCCCCGCTTCACTCGTCGCAGGATTGGGAGGGACCCCCAGACGGAGAGAAGGTGGATTTAATAATAAGCGAGTGGATGGGCTACTTCCTGTTCTACGAGAACATGCTTCCCTCTGTGATGAGCTGCCTTCGTCATCTTCGACAAGGAACAGGCTTGGTTTTCCCAGACAGAACTGAGCTCTACTTGGTCGGATTTTCGGATCCTAAAAGGATGGACGAGGAGGTTAACATATGGAAGGACATAGGCGGAGTAGACATGACCCCAATGATAGAGTGCGTGGAGAAGGAAGCTGTGGTTGACTTCATCGAACACTCCACCCTTTGCACGACCCCTGTCCCAATCCACACCCTGAATATCCCAACGTGCAAGCTGGAGGAGTGCCTGGACTGGGAGAGGACCTTCACCTTGTCATTCGCTACCGACAACGCAGTGATCGACGGGATTGTGGGGTATTTTGAGGTGGCTTTCATCGGCGGGGCCAAGAATCCCGTGGGGTTCAGCACCGCCCCTTTCGCAAAACCCACCCACTGGAAACAAACCCTCTTCTACCTTCAAAAGCCCATCAGCGGCAACAAGGGCGATACAGTAATGGGAGAAATCAAGGTCAAAAGCAAAAAGAACAACGGGAGGGACTTTGATGTCAAGTTGAAGGTCGGCGACGGGGATTGGCAAGATTTCGTGCTAAACTAGTGCTAAGTTTCCCTTCGTTAAAACTTTTGTTCCAGATTATTATTTGTGACCTTTTCCAAACATTAGCCACACATTAACAAAACTTCGTGGGAGGCTGTATGCATCACCACCCAAATCTTGTATTTGTTCTCCACTTCCTTCTCATTGTCTTAACCTTTCTACCGATGCACAGGTCTCTTAGAATAAGTTCAGCACTTCTCCCTCGGCGGCAACAATTTGGGAGCTTGAATTTTGCTCTAAGCGCAAGGAGGGCGGCATCGGACGATAGCAGGAACTCAAATTCTCCTGAACTGGAGCCGTACGTGCCCTACCACATTCTGAAGCCTGATGTAGTTTCAGATTACATGCCAAACCTCTCGGCTCACTTGGCTTCGCAGCTGTCAAATTGTCCACTCGGTTACGCGACGACGATGGTCGGCCCCAAGACGCTCGTAAAGTATGTCCAAAACGAAAAGGTGAATTTATCCGTGAAGGACCGAATGCCTCCCCTCCTTCTTGTAAAAGTCGGAGAGTTTTACGAGTCCTTTGGCTTTGACGCTGGTATCCTCATAGCTCACGGCGGCCTTAACAGCATGGGGGGGAAGCTTCGGGCTGGGATGCCCCTTGCTAACATTCAGTCAGTGGTCGATCGTTTATTTCAGTCATGGCCAGGCAAAGGTGCTGACAGCCTGGAGATTGCTGTCTATGAGGAATTCGGTTTTAACGTGACTGGGACGGGACTGAAGAACCGGAAGCTCCAGCAGATCCTTCGAAAGGGCGAAGAGGAGTATTTTTTCAACCTCCACATGGGGGAGGGCTCCTCAACCATGAACGAGGGCGTCAGGGTCATCTTGGTGAGGGAACGCCTGACCAAGTCGCAAAAGTCTTACGACCTGTATGAGATAGAACCGTACATATCGAGGTGCTCCATCTCCTCTTCCCTGCCCCTATCTTCCCTCCTTTCATTGATCGACAGCGGCTCAGTATACAAGGACACTGTTTACTTTAGCGGGGGAGACTTGCCATCGTGGGCGGGGGACCTCGAGGTCGAGAGGGTTTCCGGCGGAGAGCAGGTAATGATCGAGAATCTCGGAGTGAAGCTCTTCGGGGAGAAGTGGATGGGCGTAAAGGTATCGGAGAAATGCACCGAGACCTCAATGAAACCCCTCAACTTTGAGACTGCCAAGGAGATCGGAGTCGTGAGAGACCACAGGATCGCGAGCCTTGTCGCGGCCGTCATCGGGGACGAGAAGGGGTACGCCGCGGACTACGTGAGGGACATGCTCCTCAGGCACAAGGGCGTCGAGGTCGGGGCGGGGGTTAGGAATATTGTTAAGTGGCTGACAAACACCAAGGAGTCTCTCCCGGAAAGGAAGATCATCGATGTCAAGAGGGTCATTCGGTGGATCAGGGAGGGGGAGTGCAGCAGGAGGGGCTTCATCGAATTGAGGGAGAGCGTGGAGAGGGCAGGTGTGTGGGAGGAATTTTGCATCAGGGAGGGGGTCGCTTGTGACCTCGGGAAAGTCGTTGAGTACGATACGGCCGGGGAGGGTGGGAGGGTGAAGAATTTTAGTACCATTAGGCAGCGAGTGCTGCAGCTCATTGAGAACACGGTGGCAGCTGACGAGGATGCCATTGTAGAAGCGATCGAGGACGACGTCAAAGGGAAGGGCAAGATGGAACAAACTGAGATTAAGGTCAACAACTTCTTCGTAAGGAACGACCGGACGTGGCAGGGCCGAGTGAAGGAAGATGCTACAGACGGTGTCAAACAGGCTGTCAAGAGGGTGGAGCACTGCAAGGAAAGGTTGGTCGAGAGGTAAGTTCGGCGACGAGCGCAGTAAGAACGAAGAAAAGAGCGAAACAGTCTTAAAGTCACATGACTAACAGCTTTGCTCATCGCAGCCTCAAAAGGGACTTTTACCATGATGAAGGGGCTGAAGTTGTCGTCGACATCTTCAACAATGCCCTGTACCTTCGGTGTGAGCCAGCGGATCGAAAAGGGGAGTACATGCACCCCAAGGACAGGAATAATAGGCTCCTCCGCAACAGGTACACCACGGAAGACGTGAATGAAAAGTTGAGGGACTACATCGGAGCCACCCAAGAGTGCAAAGCGGAGGTGGCGGGCGCACTCAAGAGTCTAAGCGTAGACATAGGGAGGCTGGAGGATGGCCTGGACGCAATCCTAGAATGCGGGTATATAAACATGATAATTGAGGTATGCATAAGGCACGTTGCGGAAGTGAGGAAGAAGGGTTGGACGATCCCGGATGTCGAAGAGAGCATGAGCCACGCTGTAAGCTTGAACGACGTGTTTCCCTATTGGATGGGCCCCTCGTCCAGGGTTACGAATGACGTCAAGCTCAACGGCATGTGCGCACTAACCGCTCCGAACATGAGCGGGAAGAGCACCGTAATGAGAAGCGTTGCGGCAGCCGCCTTGCTGGCATCGGCGGGAATGTACGCTCCGGTCGGGAGCGGGAGTAGGGTTGGGGTGCTGGACGCAATCTTCGTGAGGGGAGCCAGCGGGGACGCCCCGAACGAGGGGAAAAGTGCGTTTGGGGCGGAAATTGAGGACATCGGAGACATGTTCGGGACGTGCAGCGATAGGTCTCTAGTATTTGTGGACGAACTCGGAAGGGGAACCAGCCCCACCGATGGAGCGTCAATCGCAGCCGCCGTCCTCGAGGAAATGGCAAAGAGAGGAATCAATGGGTTCTTCGCTACGCACCTATTCGAGATCTTCAGGCTCATCCCGAAGTTTCCTCCAGAGGTGAGGGAAAGGATTATTAACAAGAGGATGGCGGTGGATTATGTGGACGTTGGGGGAGAGAGGGTCGTCGAGTGGACGTACAAATTAGAGGACGGTGTTTGCAAGGATAGCATGGCGCTGGTCACCGCCAGAAAGTTCGGCCTACCAGAGGAGGTTTTGGATAGGGCGAGGGAGTTTCAAGGGTTGGTAGAGGGGAGGAAAGAGATGGAGGAAGAGGAAGAAAGGGAGGAGAACTGGGGAGTTGCTGTTGAGAGGGAAATCGGCGACATTCCCAACCTCGACCTGGGAGCAGCTTGCAACATCCTCGAGGCAGTCAGCAACGCATCTGCAATCACCTTGCCTGCAAAATTCACGCCTCCTCCGTACCTGGAAGGGAGGTCCTGCGTGTACGTGCTCGAGGTCCCAGAGACTTCAGCAGAGGGGGGGAGTATGTACTACGTCGGGGAGAGCGACGGAGTAGGGAAGAGACTCAAGGCGCACAGGAGCAAGAGAATGCGAGGACTATCCTGGTCAAACTGCAAGGGGAAGATTGTGGAGGTTGAGGAGGGAAAGGGACAGGCGAGGAGGATGGAGAGCGAAGTCATCAAGAGGATGGAGGCCATGGGGTTCGGGATGATTAGTGTGGCAGACAAGAGTCACACGAACTTTGGAGGTGGAGGAAGAGATGGGGACGAGGTGGGGGACAGAGTGGCGGGACAAGCGCGTAATGGCGAAAATACCGCTAGTTGATGTTTGCATGTAAAACTGAAAAAGGCCGGCGCGACAAGTTTTCTTACTATACATGGAATTAGTTTAACACGACGTTACGAAACCTCAACACGATCGTCAGTACCTATCGTCATCCTCCCAAGGTTTTAAGTTCGACTTAGATGGACTGCCAAATGCTTCGATTTGTAGAGGCACTTCTTCCAGTTGCAGGGGAGAAGCGCCCTCACTCTTGCCGCCACTGTGACTGGTCAAGACGTTGAGGCTGCGACGAGCAAGTATTATGTGTTAGAAGTTTGCTGCGTTCCTTAGCGTCGAGTCGATCCTCCGCAGTGCTATGATCACATTGCACATTCTCACCTTCCCCCGCTCCCCCTAGTTGCCGTCCACTGACCACTTCCTCCCGGGGAACCGGAGGCTGGTAACTTCGGAGACGCACAGCAGAAGGACGAAACCTTATCGGTGCAACCCCTCACCACACTGCTCTTCCTCTTTTCGGCGGATGATGACGGAGACTCGGTACCTGTGCTTGGAAGGCTGGAGGTCACATCTGTGGACGGGTAGGAAATCTCTTCAGCGTCAGGGATGTCCAGCCAATCCCCCTTCTCACGCTTGAAGTCGAAGCTGAAGTATGAAGGCAGCGACTGCGGTTGGGAGGAGGGAATTAGAAGTGGCCATTATCAGTTTTTATGACAGTTTTGCTTTGGTTTTGTCGAGCATGCGGTAGTCGTCCTTCCCCAATCTTACCTCAAAGGCTCTCCCGAACGCAGCAGTGCGATCGATCCAAGTGGGGAAGTCGGAAGGAGAAACACCGAGCTCCAAGGCTAGAGAACGGCAAAAGGTAACACAATTGTAATTCAGGATATTGTAAGCACTCCCGGGAAACTGAGGGGTGATCGTTGCGAGGGCCATATAGAAGCTGTCTCCGCCAGGAAAATCTGTTTTCGTCTAAGCGAATTACGAGAAGGGGGATTGGAATGTAGGTGAGAATATTATTGATGTTGTTGAGGCAGCAGTTGTCCAGGGCGGCTCTTTAATCAGCGCTCACCTCCTCCCATAGCTCGTCTATCATTGTGATAACGCCACGGTGCCTCTTCAACACAACGCGGCACCTCTCATTCTTGTCTTCTTGCCCCTCAGGAATCCTGTATACACCGGTCCCCTCCTCACAAGACCCATAGCTCCACTCATACCCCCCATAGAGAACACTCGTGTGGTAAAAACCATGGTTGAAGGCAAACAACACGCTGAGGGGGTAGATGATTTTAGCGAGAATGAACTCAACAGTGTGAATTTGGGACTAGAAGTTGTTTTCGGGTTGTTCTGATTTTTCATCCTCTTTTTTGGCTGTTTAGGGTGGTTCACACGCACTCACCTATTAATAAGTGGAATAGAAATGTCATAAACACATAATACCAACGGCTCAGCGCCACGTTTTGACATTTTGGATGAGTGGCACAAATTAAAAATAAGCGTTGAAACGGATGGATTTTGGGTCGTGGGGCAGAAGAGCAAACCTCCAATAAAGAAGAAGAAAATGCTTTTGAAATGCTTTGCATAAACAACCCACTTATTGCAACGTACGAGTAGAGTACAAATCCCCTTTACGCCCAATTCCTTCCCTTACCCTATCCCTCTCCCCCCTTCCTTCCCCTTCACTTTGCCCCTCCCTCCTTATCTCCTCCCTCTCCCCCCCCCGCGTCCCCCGGTGTACCCGGCCTCCCCTGGTTCATCCCCGAGTACGCGTACCTCTGTTTCTTCTCCGCCGGCTTGAGGATCTGGAACGAGCACATGAGGGTCTCGTCTACGGACATCATGGCGCCTGCGTTGTCAAACTCACCGCAGTAGTTGGGGGCGGAGAAGAGGGTTACGAGCTGCCGGCGGGCGAAAAACTCGTACCCGTCCTCGACGACTTGGTGGGCACGGCAGATGAGGTCTAGGTCGTGCTGCTCGAATGCGAGGGAGCGAAGGAGGTTAGGGTGCAAATGGGTTAGGATGAGGTGGTGCACAAAGGGCGGTACTTCTTGCTGGGTGTTGATGGCCTTGTCGCCGACACATCGAGCGTACAAAAGCGCGCCCCCCCCCCCCTTCCCTCACCTTCCTCAAGAATGTGGCGACAATGTCCTCCCCGAACGTGAAGGAGACCCCGCGGTCGTTCTCCCCCCACCCAATAACGTCCTTGTCCGGATCTGACCACAGGAGATCGCAGAGCAGCCCCGTGTCCGGGACGTCCGTGGGCCGCATGATCCTCTTGATCTGGTCCATGGTTGTTAGCTCCGGTGAGAGGCCCCCGTGCATGCAGATAATCTTCTCGTCTATGATGGCGGAACAGGGAAGGCAGTTGAAGCAGTCCGTGAACGTCTTCCAAAGCTTGATCCCGAACCGGCGCTTGCACTCGTCGTAGAAACCGTAGATCCGGTTTATGGAAGCGCACTCGTGGTTACCGCGAAGGATGAAGAAGTTCTCGGGGTATTTTATCTTGTAACAAAGCATCAGGCAGATGGTCTCAAGGCTCTGTGGGTGTGTGTGTGTGTGTGTGTGTGTGTGTGTGTATGGCGGTAAGTGAGTATTGGGGTCGGGACTAAATCAAATCACCGACACAGGAGGGAGCGAGGAACTAAACTAACTAACTAACCCAATGCGGTCCTCATGCCCCTCTCACCTGTTTCCCCCTGTCAACATAATCCCCCAGAAACACGTAGTTCGCCTCCGGTGGGAAGCCGCCGTATTCAAAGAGCCTGAGGAGGTCGTAGTACTGCCCGTGGACATCCCCGCAGATCTTTATGGGGGCCTCGAGCTCAAGGAGCATGGGCTGGGAGATGAAAATGTCCCTGGAGCGGACGCACAGCATGCGGATCTCACCCTCTGTCATGACAACTAGGGAGGGCGGGGGCAGGCGGGGGTGGGGGTGGAGGTTAGAAAGGATCGGAAACAAAACAAGAGGAGATTCATTGAGGGGTAGCGCCCTTCCTCAATCACACAAAGTCGTCGCTACGTCCACCTCCCTCTCTGCGCTTGTAAAGCCGTCATTACGTCCCTGCCCCCTACCCAAGTCCCCTCTCCCCCTTCCCTCCTCTCCCCCCCTCCCACCCCAGACTCACCCTGTTTCCCTGGTCTCGCCCCCCTAACACTCAGCAATTTCTCAATAATTACATCGACGGGGTCAGTCTGCCCGTTATTTTGTTTCTCCCCCTGCAACGGGTGATAAGTTGGTGTCACGATGGGAGTTAGGTTTGGTCGTGTTGGGGAATTCTTGGTCAAATTCTACCTAAACGCTTCGTTTGATGGCTTAAAAGGTTGAAAATATTATCAGCGTAACTACCACATACAATAATACCCTCAAACTTCAAAGAAAGGCCAGAAAATGTCCCCCACACCTCCCCCCTCCTCGAACTCACCGCTCCTGCTCCAGCATCTGCTGTGGCCCCTTCCATGTGTCAAATTGGGGGTTGAGGAGATATATGTGTCAATGCCGTGTGTATGAAGTAAGTGCAGGCGATATATAGTCTATTTGCTACTAATTAGAGGGGCTTCAAATTGAAGGGAAAAACAAAAATGGAGAAAACCAGAAAACCCCGAGAAAGGAGACAAAACAAATTCCAGCAAGGAGAACACGGTACGAATTTCGCAGTGTAGTGCATACAGTGATTTTTGTGGACATTCTGATCGATGTCATAAGCTTGATTACACAACAATCGCAACCAATCAACAAATCTCACTCCTTTCTCAGTCCCCATCGCAACCTCAACAACTCAGGGAAAAAAAACACTTTCTGAAGTCAACATGTCCACCAAAGAACCCAAGCATCCTATCGCCTTCGATCAAATCCCAGTGTATGAAGAAGTTCGCGTTCGTCGCAAAGACAGGAGCTTCCTTTCTCCTTCTCCTCCCAGTCCCTCTCCCTCCGCTGCAAAGAAGAAGGGACAAACGGAAGGATTGAAGTACGCCATGGCAGAGGAGGATCATGATGGGGGCGAGGGACATTCGGTTTGGATCACCCTCAAAGTCATGCAAACCGACGGATCGAAGAGGCCCGCATTGTCCATCTATGAGTGGCTCCAACAGCTTATAGGTGAGTGTAGAATTCGTGGTGTCATGAAGCGATACTCGCCTGACGCGCATCGCCGCGGCATTCGAATCTTAGCGCTACTTCTCATCGCGCCTTTGCGCGCCGTGCGCACTTCTGTTAACACTTCTCTCGTCGCAGTGGAGGAATGCGCACTCAGAGAGGCCATCGGCGATAGGCTTCCGAAAGGGAACAGGCTCCTCTGTCAGCTCGGGAAGGAGGACGGGTATGACGACGCTTGGACTGTCTTTGGCGATAACCAGGGTGGAAGTATGATGGGACACTGGTGGACTAAGCCAACTTTGTATGCGGAGCTTATAGCAGAGAGGAGAGGGGCTGAGCTTGAGGCGAGGATTGCAAAAGTTGTCCTTGAGAGGGTCGGGGGAGAGCGCGGACACCTTATCGCTCATCTCGTCAAGCCTTTCCTCGTCCTTCCAGCCTCTGAGTCTTTCCCTTGTAAGGAGGTGGACTTGAAAGAGTTCTGCAAAGAAAGGCTCGGGGTTCACTATTATTGGAGTGACAAGTTTGGACACGATATCCTGAAAGAGTACGACTGCTGTCTGAGCAACTATGGTTACACGATCGCTATGACAGCGTTGTACGCTGTTAATTTTGGTTTCGTTCATCACGAAGGGGTCCCAGGCGCTGGTACGTGGCACCCCGCAGGCATAGTGACTTATGGGGAGTTTGGAAGTGAGTGGCACGAGAGTTGGGGTTGAGTGACTTTTCTACCGTGTCTCTTCTCTTTTCGTGTTCCCTCATTGTTGGGTTGAATTTTATTCGTAAAAATTGCATTGCATTTTCGTTGATCATCTTTCTACCTTTTATCAGTCACACCTCCTCCCCCAACAGCCCTTCCCCCTCCTCCTCCTCCTTCTTATTCGTCGTTGTCTCGAAATAAGTCCGAAAAAGTCCGAAAAGAAAATCGAGAAAAAGCGAAAAGAAGTGCAAAAAGTATTCTCAATAAAATCACCCAGAAGAATACCAAAAAGACGATAAAATACGCCAAATAGTCTCAACTTGCATCGAAAACTTTCGCACCACAACAACAACCCCTAAATATGCCTGTATTCAAAAATCTCTCCCTCCCCAGTGGCATCGACGCTACCCCAATGACTTACAACATGACAATTAGTTCATCAACCTTACTCTCCTCCATCTTCGTTCTCGTCAACGGTCCCTCCAGTACCGCTGACCCTTCAGTCTCCTCCGATTCCCCCTCTAACCCCTTCCTTACCCGTTTCACTGATCCCGACCTCGAATCCGGGGGTTGGCTATTCTACAAGGCGAAGGAGGGGGAGGCAGGTACGAAGGAAGGGGAGTACACGGCCCTGCATATGGCGGCGGTGGTACTGATAGGACTAGGGAAGGACGAGGGAACAGGGAAGGAGAGGGTGTGGCTACAGGTTTCTATTAGCGAGGAGGTGAGCAGGTGTGCAGGGGGGGCGCAAGAACGCCGAAGGGAGATGGGGGAGCTTATCGGGGGGTTTGATTGTTCAGCCTTGCATGGACCATCCCCCAATTACCGTGTGCCTTTTCTTGCCGTCAAAGGTCTCCCCTCTCACCCCTTTCTTTCTCTCCCCCCCCCACCCCCCCCCACCCACCCCGCACCTCGCCCCTCTCCAGGAGGCCACCGAGATGACACTAGAGTCCATCCCTTCCGGTCCCACCGTTAAGGATCTGTACACCCTCCTCACAGGTGCATCCGACGAGACTCCTGAGGTCTCCTTTGATGCCCCCATGGGAGGAGCCCAGGGAGGAGGGGAGGAGGACTCTTTCGCGGCATTCTGCAAAGCTGTTGAGGGAGGGGCGACGGGATTCATAGGAGGGGACGACGGCGGTGAAGTTGACGGCCAGTTTGACGACGATGAAGCAGCGGAATAAACAAACAAACTAAACACACACAACACGACACACACATAAAAAAAAGGAGAAGAAAGAACGACAAATTTTCATCCCAAAAGAAACTATTCGTTACCCTTCAAGCTAATAATCCCGTTCCCCCCCCCCATCCCCCTCCCCCCCCCCATCCCCCATTTCCCTCTCCCCCTCTCATCATCAATCCTACAAACCCATCCAGCAATCGTGAAAACCCCTCCAACAATCGCCATAATTCTAACCGCCATATACCTAACCGTCCCCTCCGTCCTAACTTCAGTTTTATCCTCCCTAATTTCAAATGGGTTAAGTTCGTAAACCCAGAACACACCCGGCAATAGTGACGTCTGTACCTTATGGTGTTCCTCCTTGCTCGAGTGTTTAAGTTCCCCCCCCGTCGGTACGCCTCTTTTACCCCCCGAGTTAAAGTACCCCCACATAACAGCATCGTTAGGTACGTCGATCATGAGTGGTCTAAACCTCTCCGTATGGCTGTATTTTGCACCCCTCCTTTCCGACCCGTTCCTCTCCTTTACTGAGTACGGTACGACCTTTACGAAGTACTGGTATAGTCCAGTTCCAACTTCTTCCGTAACAACCCTCATCCTCCCGTCAAGTGGTCCCCCAATGTGGTCCCCCTCTTCCCCCCCGTCGAAGCTAAGTTCGTGTATGACGTGCGTGCAGTTGTAGTTCGGCGCGTCCTCGGGGAGGAACTGGTGTATGTGTCTCCCGTCTTTAACCATGCTTTCCCCCATCGCAACATGGAAGTTTCCCGCGACCTTGTTAACGTCCATCGTACCTTCAAGCCTGCATCCTTGTCCTTGAATAAGCTTCTTCTGACCCCTCTTCTCACGCACGCACTGCTCGGAATCGTTCAGGACGTCGCGGGTGTTCCAACCCTTCTTAGAGTAGGCTGATAGAAGAGAGTCGCAACTGTTACAGCAGCTACCCTCGTTCTCACCAGCACCATAGCAGTCCCCGCAGTATCCCGGCCGAAGGTGGGGGGGTACCTCGGCCGGCTCCTCCTCCTTATCGGTGACAGGCTCACCCTCGTTGGGTTTCTCGACCTCAGCGTCCCCGAGTGGTTTACCCTTACTGTCGAGTCTGAATTTGACAAAGTTATCGTTCATGTCAAGCTGGTTGTCACCGGCTACGTCCATGGCGTCGAGGTGGACGTCCTCGCAGGACAGAGCGGGGAACGTCACGTTCAGGTATATCGACAGCTGAGAGAGTTAAAGATAGATAAGGGGGGGGGAGGGCGGAAGGGGGTAGTTTGTGTTTGTGTGTGTGTGTATGTGTTGGAAAGTGGAGTCTTCGTAAAGGTCCTGTTAGGGTTCCTCCCCGCTTTATAAAGCCCCCCCCCTCCCCTCGCCCTGCTCTTAAGAGCAGCCCTCTTTGGTCTCCCTCTTGAGTTTCCCTCTTCAGTCTCCTCCTTACCTTCTGTCCTGTAGTTGTGTCTACCCTTACTGTTGAGTTGTAAGAGTTCCTCTCCCCCAAATACGTCCAAAGCTCGTTCAAACAAAGCACGAGGCAAACCGCAAGGACTACTGTTGTCCTCCTGCTACCAGACTGCGTGGTGTGCACGTAGTCAGGCTGGATCTTTGGGAACATGTCTATTGTCTTTAATGCGAATGACGGTGTTATGGGTAGAGGTGGAATATTTGAGGGCGTCGGAGTGTGGAAATTTCTGCGTCTCATGTTGCTTTATGTGTGTACACAATGTGTGGAGGAAGAGAGATCGGAGGAGTATGGATGTTTAGGGGGGATTATTTACAGATTGTTAGCTTTAATTTCTTTTTAGATACTACGATTGTGTATACAATGGATATATAAGAGTGTGGTAGCGTAGGTGTAGTCTAAAATGGTTTCAATCAGAAAATAAGATAGGCCAAAAGTGCTGCAAAAATGATGAATAAAATAGGAAATTAAATAGGATCAAACCCAAAGCGAAACTTTTTTAAGGGCAAGATGGGGCTCAGCTATTATACAACCGCCCAATCTGAAAACAATACCTCGTTCGTGTCGTTTTTTTGGGGAGAAAGTTATCAAATGAAAACTTTATTTGATACTGTTTGGAAAGACAAAGCAGTGGCACGGTACTTATTCTGGTGTGAGGTATGTATAGTTGAAATGTCAAGGAAGGACTTAATTTTTTTACAGATCGGGTGGTTATATAATGGCTAAACCTTGTCCTTAACTTTCCACCCTCCTTCTTTCCATTTTCCACCTTCTCTCCCCCAAATCTCCAGCCCAGCCATGATCTCCAGATTTGCACGCCTTGCTCGTCCTGCTGCGCTTCGTATTGCTACTCAGCGTGCTACAATTGTCACATGTACACGTATGCCAACTGTTAGTACTAGAATTGTATTAAAGCCTAATAAAATCACCTTCCGCGCGTTCGGGTCTGATGTGAGTTGAGACACTTCTATTTACACCACACACTGCCTTATACTCCCAAACAATGACACATACGTACAACCATATACATAAACATCCCCAACCCCCAACCATACATACCCATACACACTCATACACTATTAAAACAAGACCAGTCATCCCCTGTTGTGTGGATGTTCCCTGCATGGTCAATGTATGGTAACCCACCCTAACCCAACCCCACAACTCCCACCACCAGTTCTTCCTCGACCCCGCAGACGTCACCGACAGAATCATAACCGTGGTGAAGAACTTTGACAAGGTTGAGGCCTCCAAGGTGACCCCTACTGCAAAGTTTTCCACCGACCTCGGCCTGGACTCCCTCGACGCCGTCGAGGTCGTCATGGCAATCGAGGACGAGTTCGCCATCGAGATCCCCGACGTCGAGGCTGACAAAATTTCAAGCGTAGAGGACGCTGTCAACTACATCGCTAGCCACCCACAGGCCAAGTAGAGCAAGGCTTTTTAAAAAGGGGCTAAATACACAGGAGGGTGGAGGAGGGTTAGTGTCAGAAAAAAAACGGAACGGATCGTATTTGGGGGGCGGAGGTGGCAACTAAATTGGAACTCGTTCACACTAAAAAATGAGGAGCTACTTTTGAGCGACTTTTTTATTACACGCTATCTTCCTCCTCGTGCCGTGCAACGTACTAGTAGAGTAAGAATAATCCCCTCCAACCCCCACCCCCATCCCTTGTACACCGCCGTCATTACAATCCCCACACTTTAATATTTTCCAGAATCAAGGCAGTTGACAGATAGAGAAAAATCCAGCAAAACACACAACAAAGTTCTACTATGGCTGCTTCTTCGTCAGACGACTTCGCGGTAAGTCCCCGCACTCCCCCTCCCCCCATAACCCCCCGCACCCCCCCCTCTACCCCCGTCACCCTAACCCAAGTCAAAATTCCCCTCACCTTGCTCGTAACTGCCCTCGAAACGTTGCCTTCATTCCTACCCTAACATACCCCCCACCCCCCCTCCCCCATCCCAGGTCCTCCTCGATAAGAACAGCGACGTATACAAGGAAGTATGCTACGACCTCAAGCTTGGTCTCCAGGTAAATCCCCCCCCCCCCCCCCTCCCCGGGCCTCTCCCTGCCCTATTTCCTTCCTCTCCTAACCCCTCCCTCCCCCCCCCCCCTCCTCTCCTTCCTTCCCCCCCCACTAGGGCCACCCCGCTAGCGACATCCACATCTGGCAGATCGACAACCCCCAGGCGAACGTGTCCTTCGATCGTCGAACTGCCAACATGCTGACCCTACAGTGCTGGACCGACTGCGGTGCCCTCGATTCCTCTAACCAGATGGACGACATCTGCCGTAGGGGTTTCGTCTTCCCCGCGAACGGGTCGGGGATGCACTTCAACCACGGGAACATAAAGCTCGACGACTCCGTCGAGTCCTTCATGGACGAGCAGACCCCCGAGGCGACGTCAGGGGGCGCGGGTAAGCAGCAGCACTTCTACATCTTCAGCGAGGTCGGCGTCGGCCGCCCCTACA
Source organism: Triparma columacea (assembly GCA_030267965.1). Classification (NCBI taxonomy): domain Eukaryota; class Bolidophyceae; order Parmales; family Triparmaceae; genus Triparma; species Triparma columacea. Next base: position 79,851 of record BRYA01000352.1, read on the forward strand.
TAATCGACTCCGGTGCGGAGCGCAGGAAGCCCGTGGGTTACGACTCCCTGTACCTGAGCAAGAAGGTTATGGACGACGACGGGGACGGGGTTATTAGCGCGGAGGAGTACGAGGCTATCGTGGGGACGGAGGGTAAGGACCCGGCGTCGTACGAGCACGAGTACGTCATCACTGACCCGACCCAGGTACTCCCCAAGTACGTGGTGAGGTTCGCGGCGGACCTGGAGCCGGACGAAGACGAGGAGATGAGCGACCCGCTGAAGGTCTACGACAGGTACGACTTCTTCGACCCGGTTTTGTACAGGCCGGTGAGCCTGAGGGACAAGATGATAGGGTCGCACAGCATGGGGGAGGCGGCTAACCACAAGCTGGTGAGCATGGGGGACGCGTATAACGCGGCGATTTTAGAAAGCAAGAAGGACGACCCGATTGTTCAGCAGAAGAAGAAGGGGATTATGGACGAGCTCAACAAGATCGACGACAAGATGAGGGCCATCAACCTGAACTTTGCCACCGTCGAAGAGAAGCTTTACAACATTCTTAAGGAGAGCCTGGCCACGCTCAAGGACGAGGTGAACTGCAAGACTAAGATCCTCCTCAGCACGGAGCTCGAGTTCAGGAGGAAGCTGGAGCAGCTGGACAACGCCGACCAGTGGCTGGAGCGCCAGCGCACTGAGCTCTCCCAGACGGGTTTCCTCGAGGCCTGGCGTCAGCACACCAACATGACCTCGAAGATGTGCTCGGAGGTGTCAGCCGAGACCTCAGTGTTGGGCAGCCTCGAGGCCAACCTGGCAATCGAGGGTGGGGTCAAGATCGTCACGGACAACGGGGAGCCCCTAATGAGCACATCAGGAATGCCGCGAGTCGGGGGATTCGACGTCGTAACCAACAACGCTGGAACCACAGAGCTCAGGCAGCAGCTCTTCGCCGACGCTAACGCCGGGGCAACCATGACGACAGGGACAGTAAAGAAGGACCTCGTTTCAAACCTCTCCGCCGACAAGGTCGCGGCTGCTGTCCAGGCGACGTCAGTCTCCAGCATCTCAGGATCCCACTCAGCGTCCAACCCCATCCCGACCATATCAGGGATGCCTTACAACCCCCCGAACTTTTTGGCGAGCGGGGAGGGGAAGATGATGGACAACGACGCGTGGACGCAGAGTTTGCAGAAAAGCATGGGGGTGGGAGGGGAAGGGCTAGGAGGACTTACAGGTGAGGGGGGAGGAGAGGGAAGGAAGCATTTTTACGGAACCAACACACAACCAAGCCTTGATATGATGTATATTATATATTATACCCGACTAACCTCCCTCCTCCTCCCCCCCCCCGCCGCCGCACAGGATCCCCCGCCCCACCTCCTCCAGCCAAATTGATGGGCGGCGGCATAAGCGGTCAGTCCCCCGCCCTGTACACGCCCCAGACCCAGGTCCCGAACCCTTACCTCGTCCCCCCCAGCCCCGTCAACATGAGCAAGAGCTACGTCCCGGCTAGGCAGATGGCCCAGGTCGCCAGCCACTTCTCGCAGTTCAGCCTGAGCGCGCTGGCGGAAAGGAAGATGAGGCAGCTCAGCGTCGCCCCCAACGACCAGATGATCTTCAGGGGCAGCGCCATAGTCGGGCCTACGGACGCCAGGAACCTCTACTACAGCATCCCCTTCATCAGCAACCTACCGACGACCAGCCTTTGCTACAGCACGAGGATGCACGAGAGGAGCATCAAGGCGCTGCAGAGGAGCGTCCTGAACGTGATGGCCCCGACGATGGTAATAATCAGGAGCGGCGAGTACATCTTCGGGGGCTACGCCACCGACCCCTGGAAGTTCGACGGGAGCAGGGGGGGGAACCCCAAGGGGTTCCTGTTCAGCGTCACCCTGGACTGCAAGATACCCTACCATGGGAGGCAGAAGGACTCGCAGAGCGGGGTCCTGGGGGGCATGGCGGGACGCCGGCATGACTGCATGTGGTCGGGCCCGGACTTCATGGGGTTCGGCATCAAGGACCTCTGCCTAAGGGGGGACTTTAGGATGTGCAGCAGCGAGATCGAGCACAGCTACTCGGTGGGGTGCGAGATGAAGAGCCAGGAGGCCAAGTGCTTCCTGGCGGGGAGCCCCATTTTTGTGGCGGACGAGATTGAGGTGTGGAGCGTACAGAACTGAGAATTTTATACGACGGGAAAAGGCGGGATTTGTGTAACATTACAAGGGGGAAAGGCCCCGCTTTGTCGAGGAAAACACGAGGCTTGACTTTATTACGTGCGCTGATTTTGAGTTGAGGTGTCAAGAATTCCAAAAGAAATCAGAGAGCAAAGACAAAAGCTTGAACCCCAGAAAACCATCAACAACCTTCAGAACGAAGATGAAAGGAGAGGAAACTCAAACCAGTGAGAACAGGAAATACATTCCCATCAATCCTCCGAAAAGTGAGGCCGAGATGAATGAGATGAGGAGGATGGCTATGGCGAAGAAAATCAAGGAGGAAGAAATGACCAACAAGGAGGAAGAAATGAAGCACGGCGCCCAAATTGACTCCTCATTGACGGACAAAGAATCCAATTCTTCAAACATTAAAAGTCCAAGGGACGTCAGCAGATCGAAGAGTGGAGGAAGGCAGAAAGGCGAGAAATATGGAGGAGGAGGGTTGGGAGACAAGGAGGAGGATGAAGGGGAAAACGAGAGGAAAGACGAGAAGAAGGCAAAGAGGAAGCGAAAAAATAAGGAGATGAGTGAAGAGAGCATCGCTTTCATGCAATCTCATGGCAAACAGTGGGTAAGTGGGCGAGGGAAGGGAGTTCGGAGGGGGGGAGGGGCGAAGGGGTGGGGGAAAGGGGGAAGGAGAAAAGGAATTTAATGGCAAGGGAAGGGGCGGCTGGGATTTGGTGACGTCGGAGCGGAGGAATCAGAAACAAAAACCCAAGACATCACATTCCCTCACCACCCCCCTCCCATGCCCCCACCCCCGTCTCTCCACCTTACAGGAACCCGGAATGATTTGAACCTTCTACGACGATGATCCCCGTTCATGCTTGTAATAATAATTTAAGAGTTATCCCGAAAGAACCTAAGAACTATATTATTATGTGTCATTTTATGCGCACTCATAGCAGAGAATGTACGCGGACTTCTTGCCCTCGTCACCCATAACATCAGACGCCGACGTGGGCTTGGCGACCGAGTCGTTGTAGTTTGTCCACTTTCCATCGGACCCCAGCGCATCCGTGACGTAGTGGCCGCTCCCCGCGTCCTTGCCAACGTGATGCACAACCGAAACAAGCTTGAAATCAGCCTCCTTGCCCTTTTGGGCGCCTTCCAGGTACTTGGTGAGGGAAGCGCTCTCCCCAAAGGCGACCTCGTTAGTCACCTTCTTGTACTCCCACTGCCCCGCCTCCACGCCCTCAGCGACGAAACGCTTCAGGTGCAAGAGCAGCGCCCCAGGGGCCTTCGAGAGCTTCTTGGTCTGGGTGGCCTCCTTCCCGGGGCACTTCTCGCAGTCAATCTCGAGTATTTCCGTGTTAAAAAAATTGTCGAGCGCCGAGTTCAAGTCGCTCTTCACGTCAATAGAGAAATGGCGGTAGTATTCAACCTGCGAGCGGGCCCAACCGCACTGGTTGCAGCAAAGCTTAACATCGACGCTGGCCTCGAAGCAATTGTCAGTGGGGAAGAGGAAGGGTGGTACCTTGGCTGAGTTTAGCTTGGTTGCATTCGATGGGGTAATGGACGGGGTGGGGGCGGGTGACGCGGCATCAGAGGAAAATGAAGCGGACGTGGATGTTGAGGCAGGGGGCTCGGCGGGAGTGGCAGCTGTGACCGCGGGGGATGCAAGGGTTTCGGCTTGGAGGGGGGTAGCGGAGGCCACGGGAGGGGGGTCGTTCGAAGCATCTGCGACAAGGGGGGGTGCGTCAGTGGGCAGAAGATTACATTTTGTGCTTTGATGTCGCCTCCTCTCTCTGCTCCTCACGACGGTCTTTCACTTCTTGTCCGTTCTCACCTAACACGCTCTCTTTTCTTTCTTGCTTCTGCTCGTACTCCTCGGCCAGATAATCGATGAAGTCGCTCAGGAACTCATGAGCGTCTTGCTGGCTGTTTCCTCGGAACCTATTCCCCAGCTTGTCCATGGTGGTCTTAAGCGCCTTTGCGTCGCCCTGGCGCCCTTCCCTTGTCTCAGCGAGCTGGAGGAAAGCCTCGTGCAAGGGGAACTTTGCACCGTCCTTGTTAGCCTTGTCCGTGAGCAGCTGCGATAAGTGATGGAGGGTTAGTTATAGGTACTTTCGCTCATTCGACATTTCATCCATTCTCACCTTCTTGAGCTCCTCGCCCTTCATCTCCTTCACGAAGGAAGGGATGGAGAGGAGGCACTGAACGACGGCATTCATATAGCAAGAGTTCCCGATGTTGGTCAGCCCCCCAGTTCGCACAATCGTCGTCTTGAAGAGAGAAGAGCCGCTGGACCTCACGAAATTCTTATTGGTGGAGGAGGAGGACTTTACATAAGGGTTGAGAGGCATCTTTGTGCGCGCGGGGAAAGGGGACTGCTGCTTCTTCTTCTGCTTCTCCAGTTGCATCAAGCGGCGCTTCTCCATAATTCTTTCCTTTGTGGAGCCCTCGCCAGAGGACGGAGCCGAAGTGGGACCGAGCATCGCATCAAGGGCAGCCTTACTCTTGGCATGAAGCTTTGCCTGCTTCGCCTCCTCAGTCTCCTCCGGCAAGGCCTCGTCGTCCGAATCGACGAACCTGACGTTCTTCCTCTTGAACGACTTGAGTGCCCCCTGCTTCTTAGATGACGACCCAAAGTTGAGCCGACGTGGGCCACTGGAACCAGAGGAAACGCTCCCCTCCTCCTCCTCCTCCACGTCGTCGTCGTCGCTGTCTTGGATAGGATCGTTTAGGACCGAGTTGGAGAGACTCGCGTTGAGGGGAGTGGAGGCGTCAGGGGAGGAGAGCTTCAGCTTCTTCTTGGTAGCTGGGGCCGGGGAAGAAGGGGAAGGGGGGGGGGAAGGTGGGGAAGGCTCTGCTACAGCAGCAGTTGCCTTGCGTTTTTTCTTGAAGGAGCGCTGTTCCCTCTCCCTAATCTTGGCCCTAATCTTCTCGCGATGCTGGATGGCCTTGAGGCTCTTGTCGCTGGGAGAGAAGACACCGGGGTCATCGATGGACGAGGATGACGTAGAAGAGGGAGAGTCGTTGGCGCGCTTGGTGTTCGAGGAGGCAGCCTCGAAAGCCTCAGAGGCGTCGCGCTCAGCGTTGGCAAGGGTCCTGAATGCCTTGGTCTTCTGACCATAACCCTTCGCCACCTTCTGGCGGCCAAACCTAGAAGCAGGGGGGGGAGAGTACTCCTCATTGTAGTCCTCCTTCTTGGCGTCCTGTCGTTCCCTGTAGTCGGTAACTGTAGGTATCACCTTGTTGTCGACAAAATCCTCCATCATATCGAGCTGTGCGGGGAGTTAGATAAGCAAGTGGGGCGAGGCGGGGAAGGGGGGGGGGGGGGGGAGGGGGCAATGCAGTCGCGACACATCCTCTCACCTCATCCTGATCGTCTTCGCCCACAGTGCAGATCAACACCTTGTCCTTGACCTTTAAAATGAGCCTGTGGGAGCGAGGAGGGGGGGGAAGAAGGGTGAGAATCCAAGCTAGGAAATATATAGGCCAGGATCGAAACTGATTGCCCACGTACTTGTTGTGTTCCCAATGAAGGCCTCCCTCCTTAATGTCTTTGATCTTCAGCACCCAGTTGTCGACCAGGAATTGATGATGTCTCATGTCCAAAACGAGCTCCAACTTCTTCACAGACTTTCTGATCTTCTTCACTTTGAGTTGGATAGACTGGCACGGGAGGGTTTGGATGTGCCTCTTCATATTTTCACAGTATTTTCAACAACTAGTTCGGAAAATGGGCGGAGGGAAATATAGAATGAGAGCAAGGGGAGCTTTCGAGGGGCGAAGATAGACTAGGGATACTTTTGGGGTATGTGATGAGTTGGTTCGACGGGAAAGAAGGTCAGTGTCGACTGGTTAGACTGGTTACTGGTTAAAAATAAAATGCTCTCTCTGGTTTAAGGCAAAATTTTAGAGGGAGGGAAATTAAGAGGCTGCAGCAGCTTTACTAGAAGCTCATTTTATCGTGAAAGTAAAGTATAGCCACAAGTGAAGTGACCCAAGCTCATTTTATCTTGAAAGTAAAGTACAGCCACAAGTGAAGTGACCTAAGCTCGTCGACAGATTGTAAGAAGAAAGAGGAAAGATTCTTTCATCTGATGGGGAAGAAGGGGCGTGTGCAGCTTGGCAAAGCGTTGGAGATGATGGGTAAGGTGAAGGGAAGAAGGGACGCGAAGCGGCTCATCGGGTCTGGGAGGGTGATTGTGATGGGTATGGTGGCGAACAGTGCTGCCATGAAGGTTGAGTTGGAGAGCATGGAGAAGGAGGTGCAAGTTCTCGAGGCGGAGGCTGGGTTGGCTAAGGAGGTACAGGAGGGATCGTCAAAACGGCAAAAGATCGAGAAGAATGATGACACGCACCAGTTTTGTGTGGCTTACAACAAGCCATGTGGAATGGAGTGCACCTGCGCCGAGGGAGAAGGTGGGACCAAGACATTGCTTGACATTCAACCCTCGTTGCCGTCTTTTCACTACAAGGCCGTTGGTAGATTAGGTGAGAATTGACTAAACAGATGGAAGGCTGAGCGAAAACGAACGAAAAATCTAAACACGCAAACTGCCATTCCTTCCTTCGCTTCCGCTATCTGCAGATCGCCACTCCTGCGGGCTCCTCCTTTTCAGCCGATTCGGGACGCTGACATCCGCTCTGCTGGCCCCCAAGAATGCGGTAGAAAGAGAGTATGAGATAGTAGTCTGCGGGGATGTGGGGGAGGAGGGGAGCGAGAAGGCGAGAGATATAGCTAGGAGGGTTTGCGAGGGGGTTCAAACGGACTACGGGAAATTTAAGGGGCGAATAAGGTGGATGAAGAGGTGTGAGGAGGGAGAAATGTGGGAGCACCGTTCTTGCACGAAGGGGACGGGAGGAGAGAGAAACGACAGATGGAATGATTGGGCGGAGGGCGAAGGAGAGGAGGAGAGGGTGGGGAGGAGGGGGGAGGAAAAGGGAAAGGAAAAGGAGGAGGTGTTTTCTAAGATCCGCGTCGTTGTGGAGGAGGGGAAGAAGAGAATGGTTCGCCGCCTCTTCGCTGGACTCACGGAAAACTTCCACGTCATGAATTTGAAGAGGGTAAGGTACGGAGGGGTTGAAATCGGAGATTTGGGAGTAGGCAGGTGGAGGCAATTGACGGAACAGGAAACCGAGTTTTGCAAGCAATGCGTGAAGGGGTTTGAGGAGGGGGGGAAGGAGTGGATTTGACGAGTGGATTTGACCTGTCTGGAGAGTGGTTGTGAAGTGCGAAAGGCTGGGGGTAAGAGTCAAGGAAGAGGATCGCTGACGCAGCTTGGTGGACTTTTAGGAAGGAGGGGATCAGATGAGAATATGGTCGGAGGATCTTCTAGCCGAGAGCGGGGTGGTGTGAGGGAAATTAATGAAATGTTTACTTGCAAAAATTAATACACTCCATCTTTTTCTTGCTTGTGCGAAACGTGCTTTTGTTCTCATGGTGCACGCTGTTAGGGTTTGTTAGGAGGATTTCATTGGACTGGATGGAAGCAAAATTAATACATTTTTTGACTGAACACCGTAGTGCTTTGTTTATACACATCGGACTCTTCCATATATACATTCAATCAGCCTTATAACGTTTTAATCTCCTGAGGAGGTACTTGGGGCTTCAGACCAAGCTTCTCCATTTTCGAGGCACCGGCACGAGGGCAGGGAATTACTCTTGTCATTGAGTGGGAAGGACAGAAACGAGTAAAGGTGAGGGATCGCAGGGGGATCGGGGGCCCGGGGGAGGGGAGGTGGGGAGCGGATTGGAGAGGGGAGGGAGGAAGGAGGGAGGAAGAGACCTCAAGAGAGCGAGTCCGGTTCGGTGATTTTCTTTGTTTCAAGATGGATAAAAATGAGAAAAATGGCAAAAATTGGATTTCTCCCGAGGGGCCTGGGAAATAACATTATTTTGGACTTTTACGGCAACGTTACCCCGCTAACTATTTTCGAGGTGTCTCACCCAGCTCTTTCCTCCGCACTTTCGTTTCCCGCCGCGCTCTCACAGGCTAATGTCGGACGTCGTAAAACTCAACTCAATCTTGAAGCAGAGGGACGAGAAGATTGCAAAACTCGAGGCTGCAAATGCCGAACATGCGTCCAACTTTGCTGCTACCGCTATGGCTGCTAATGAGCTTGCTGCTGCTGTCAATGACGCGTCTAACCTTGTCGAAAATGCAGCTGGCATTGTCACGGTTGTAAATGACCTTGCCGTCACCCTTAGGGCCGCGGCAGATCGCGCCGCAGCTCACGAACGTGCCGCCGACCGCGTTGAGACCATCGAGGTAGCACAACACCGCGCCGTTGTCCCCAAGGCCACCGAAGACTATGTCGACGCCCCTGAGGTTGCCGCAGAGAATACTGCCGCCCCTGAGCCTGTCGATGACTCTGCTGCAGCCCTTGATGAGGTTGCCGCAGAGAATACTGCCGCCCCTGAGGCCGTCGATGACTC